>JAHPZR010006601.1:0-15000 GCA_019787425.1 Platygyra sinensis | reverse complement strand
TTCGATCGAGTTTGCATACATCGGAATGAAGAATCTTGTACAAGAGAAACACAAGCAAGAGACATGCTCCAAGGAATCCCAAAAATATTATCGCTGGCTTTGGAACTGACAAAGAAACAATAAAACTCACAAGATCAGAGAAAGATCGATAGTTTTGACTAAAATAATTCTTACTGACTCTACAAACTTGAAATTTTGTTCTCAAACTTATTAATAATTCATCAAGGTAAAACAAAAAAATCACAACCGTGAAGGAGGTTTATATACCCGGTCTTAATTAGCATAGATTTTAACGATTTGCTTCTCCGTTTACTCCGTAGTTTTTGTTTCGATTGAGAAGATATATCAAACACTCGAGACAATGTTTCATCGGTTACATCCAAAACACATCGAATTTCGTCAAAAATACCCCGCCGCGCGTCACATTTTCAACTCTGCTTCTCGGTGTTTATGCATCCTGATAAAACACTGCCTCTTGAGTTTGATATATTACTTCATAAGCCGCGTTATCTAGAAAGTCCTTTCTGACGAAAAATGAAACGGTATATATATATTTTTAGTGGGTGTTAGGTAGACTTAAATCCTAGCTTTGTTGGAGATCTAGACGCTGTAACTAGGGCAACTTTTGATAATCCCAGGGGTAGTGTAAAATGATATCCAATATTCCTTTCGATCGTTTGTTCAATCCGTTGAATTTTCAAGATCTAACCGCTCAGTGGTGGACCCAATCTTTGAGCTAAGGAGGGGGCCTGTTTCTATTTTACTTGCTCAGCTGGCTTTTCTTCCTTCACCCCTCTTCTTTTCACCCAAAATAAAGGGGGCCCGGGCCCCTCCCCTAGATTCCCCACTGCCGCTGTAGCAACAAGCAACATGGATTAAACAATAAAATTCACTTTTTTTGCATTTGCCTTCAAGTATTGATGATTTAACAAGATCTTCATATTTTTAGCCGGATTACCCCAAAATTCCCCAGGTTAGAAAAACAGTCTGACAAAGCAAGAAAACTAGGAAGCCATCGACGCTCTCGAAAGTGTCGCCACATGCTTATAAGCAAAATTAGATATAGATTAAAATAGAGATAAAAATATATGGTCTGAACAATTTCATTACTGGAATAACTAAGAAAAGAAAAACGCATTTCAGATTGCTTTGGTTGTAAACATGCACAATTGTAATATCAAATCAATTTCCTAGCTCGACATATAAAGGAAGCAAGATCACACGTTTTTCCATGCGAGCCGTTCGTGAAAACAAAGGATTGAAAAAACGACAACTACAATAAAAAATAATAAAAGAAGAATTTTTTCTTGATTGAAGTTAAGATATAATAAAAGTGGTAACGATACATGTTTAAGTGATGTTTTCGCGGACGTTCAGAACTTCATACATTTGCGGTTTTTATTTGGATTATGCGACATAAAATAAATTGAAAGCTGACAAAAACCGCCATCGCAGCACAGGTGGAAATGAAATAAAAATCATGCTGACCGTAAAACGCCGCGAAACCAGTGAGACAAATAAAGGGACTCATGAAAAGCGCTAGATAATAAAATTACATTACCTCCGGAGTTCATCGCGAAGATGTGCTCACAACAAAGCGTATCAAATATAAAAGCTTACAGTTCTGTAGTGGTTGAAACTTTTGTGAAACATTCGGCGCTAAACACTCAACAGACTTGTCAACGGTGATAAGAACAAAGCCTTTTCATAGCTCGTAATTGGTTGAAGCAATTTTTTTTTCAAAAACCTCCTAATTACTCCACTGGCCAAGTTGGCTGTGATAAAGCTTTCTCGGACCAGAATAATTGCTAATCCGCTTGTAACATTTTATCTGATTTCCAGAACTTTGGGGGAGGACTGTATTTATAAGGAGGCTCGGTTTTAGAATGCCAACTAATTGCAGAAGTGTTCTTTATTCGACCAACTCACCGAACTAAAGGGCTTGCTTTGTGAATTTTTAAAGTTGTCTCGGTTCATTAAGTCTATTTCTTTGGCTTTTTGTAGTTTTTTTTTTTCAAAGACGATATTTCATTATTGTTCATAAAACCATTGTCCTCATGACCCCGGAACTTTTAAACAAAAGCAGAAAATTTTCATTGTTTCGTCGAAGATCAAACACTGTCGTTTGCTTAGCAATAAGGTGTTTAATTATGGGCACCGGAGGCAAAAACATCCATTGAAATCGAAATTTGAAGATTGCGGAAAATTTCAGCCAACGCCATATAAATGGCTTTCGTCAGG
Organism: Platygyra sinensis; assembly: GCA_019787425.1. Classification (NCBI taxonomy): domain Eukaryota; kingdom Metazoa; phylum Cnidaria; class Anthozoa; order Scleractinia; family Merulinidae; genus Platygyra; species Platygyra sinensis. The sequence goes on along the minus strand of JAHPZR010006601.1, from coordinate 12,759 downwards.
TTCAGTTTATGAAATTTCCATCACTTTACCGGCGGCAAAAAATATTGAATACTCACACTCACCTATCGTAAACAATGAGTTGACTTTTCCGCTTTGAACGAAGTTTATTTTCCGTGAAAAGTTCGAAGCTATATATATATCGTAACGGCTCAGTTTCACGAAAGGTCGGATATCTTTAAACCCTATAAACACTTCATTCGAAATCATGGCAACACAGCTGGCCTATTTGCTTTAAAACGTCTTCATACATTGAATTGAAAAAAAAATCTAATTTTCATGAAGGGAAAAAGGCAATAAACTCTAGTGTACGCAAGTAAACAGAAATGATAAAACGTTTTACCAGTAAATTGTTTGCTTGTCTCTGATGATGGCGTCGAAGTTGCCTCCCCTTCGACAAGGCTGTGCGTGTTCAAGTATATGAACGAAACGGCACAGAAGATCACGCTTTTCATCCTGTCAAAAGATTTTTCGCCAAGGCCACGGAGAGGACATCACAACCAACAGCTGAAGGCAGCAGGTTTTGAGTAATAAAGACCGCTGCTCTTGCTCTAAAAATACAAACCATACACATATTATTATCATAGAATACTTTCCAGACCCAGCATCAATGATAGAAATTTAAACATTATGCTTGTAATAAATAGCAGTTTTTGTTTCTTTATCCAAGCAATATAATGGTTTAGAAACCTGCGAATTCGTCGTAAATCCAATAATTGCTCAGTGCTTAGAATAACATGTTCCTCGCCGATCACTGACGCTTCGCCATCAATTTTCCACAAACCGGAACTTTTGAGGGCGAGAAGAAAAAGCATGCGTATAAGGTGAGATTGTTTTGTATATTCTTCATGTATGAATAAAGTATCTGCGAGAGGTTACATCACACCTGTTTAGCATAACAGTTGCAAAACCTTGCTTGAGTGGTTGTGGACAGAACAGCAATAAAACACACTTATAAAAATAGTCACGTCATCAAAAATTTCAGAGATAACTTTGTTGTGTTTTTCTTTCTTCGCGATCGTGTCGACGTAATTAATTTTTCCGTAATTTTGTCTCCATTACCAGTCATGGTCGCAGTAAAACTTGTGCCAAAGAAACCGACGAGCAAAATCTTATTGGATCTTCTGCTGCTAAATTTCAACGCGCAAATGGAAATAGATGGCCTTTTATTAATGGAGATATGAACTGACATTTACTGTCCAAATGCGTCATTACAGAAGCGAATTGGATCGCAATTTGCATGAATCGAAACCTGCTCTTAAAAGCTTTTCGAGCGGAATTTATCCTAGCAAGATTTATCGATACAGATATTTTTTCTAAGCCTGGATTTTTCGGTTAAGACTTGATGTTCATGACTTTCATTGTATTACATGGCCTATTTTGCTTGCCATCAATTTTTACTGATCCAATTTTCTTGGGTTCTAATTTAATCTAACAGAATCAACTTGAAAAATCTAGATTGCCAATCTCGGAGCTCCGTACTTAGTCAATACTGAAAAACTTTTATCTGTAAAAAACAGTCAATATGGAAAGCTTTTTTATAGCTCGACGCAAAACATTGTAAACGTGCCAAGGCCAAAATAAAAATACCACAAACACAGGCGCTTGCAGTAAGAGTGCCAAAAGTTTTACTTAAAAAATACTTCGTGCGGCTAAAAAAAGATCGACAAGGAACTGTTATTATATCAGCAATCTAAATTTTTTCAAGAATCAGTAAATGCAATCGTGAAAAAGATCGATACCTCTCTGATTTACCTTGTGCACGTAGGTCGGTGAAATAACTTTAAGGTCCGCGCATGCGCCACATCATTAGCGGTAAATATCGCGGCAAATTCAATATCTCAGACAGAATGGCGGAGAATTTCAGTTGTGGTTTAACGGTACAACTGCCAAACATTTGACTTCGAGTCTGGTTGCCAGTGGCATGTTTCTTTGATTGTTGAAAATTTGAAGATAGAAATAAGGCAAGTCGCTTACTTCTGCTTAGGACACTAAAGCAAATCAGACTTAATTACTACATTCTGGTAAAAAAATGAAACAATTTCACGGAGATGTCACCTAAATTTGATAAAAACTACTTTTCTTTATTTTGCAAACAATAACATTTATGATAAACTACATTTTTCCCACATCACAGATACACATTGCAGAATATTTCAATGCGTATTCCAAGCTATTTTTATCTTGATAGTGAAATCAGTCATGTGAAATTCATTTCAGAGCAGAACTAAAATTTCATTACAAATGATTAATGACCAATAATAAATAGCCTACAGACCATGGAAGGTGATCTTTTTCTTTCCTTTTGCCACCCAATTCAGATCACGCGATGATTCATCTGGACTTAGGCTCGATTACCAGCCGCTGTTCGTGAAAGGAGGAAATCGTGCCCTAACTGAGGCTTCAATTGTTTTGTTTGTGCTTGCTCGCACGCAATCACCTGGGTGTGGAAAATTGCACAATAGTGTATCGCGTGGTCTGGTCAAAGATGTAAACACGTTAGCCGAATCCGTCCATTAATTTGATCGACGTTTACTGCAACGGTTGGAAAAAAAAAAAACCCGCAAACAAAACAATACCAAAGCCACTAACATTAACGGTGTTTTTCGGTCTAGTAATTCACACGTTAGCAACTTGCGGTATACCCACGTTGTCATCGCCTGTTTTAATGATAGCGAAAAATTTAGGTTTCAAACTCCTCAACACACGGTGACACAATAGCAATCAACTCACATTCATGGTTATTTGGCTGTTACACAATACACGAGGTAATTTGCCTCGCATGCTTGTTCGCTGTTGCGACACAGGTTGGACGAGACGCCGGGGGGGGGGGGGGGGGGGGTGGGTACTTGACCAATGTTTGGGTACAGGGGTGCCGCCGAGGGTTTAAAATCCTGACCCTGTTTAGGACAAAAATACGCTGAAAACCCTACCCTGTGTAGGACAACAACCTCCATTTTAAGACCCTGTTTAGGACAAGCGACAAAATGCACACTCGCTGGTTTTACAGGAATTTACACTGTTTAATAAGTCATTCAAATTAAAGAAATCATGCTCGACGCGTCTAAAACCAAGTTGTTGCGTCTCTAACTAAACAAAAAGCCGTCAAGCATTTTAAAAGCTCTAAATTAGCGGGCAAAATGTCGTCATTGCATCTATAGCAGGGCGATCTTTTTAATAGCAAATCAAAGAGGTATGATTTCTTCAATTTTTTTTATAATGAATAAGAGGAACTTATTTTTGAGGTTAATTTTATTTTGATAAAAGCACTAATGGAACTTTTACAGAGAAAAATATCCCTACACGATATATATCCCAGCGGGATCCCTCATGTCTGCACGACACAGTAACATCTTTCTTTCATCGCGTTATCCAAGACAAAGAAACTAGACCTACCATATGTCGGTTTACTCAGTTGATATTGCGCAAATCAGGAAAAAAATGCGTCGCTTTTCTGTCGCTCGATCGCACGCTCTTTCAACTTCTCGCAGGCTCCGGATCGCAGGCCAAGAAAAGAAAGAGACTGCTCGCAGACTGGGTTAAAGTCTCTTTAATACCGTAATACCATACCCTGTTTAGGACAGAAGCAAGTCGAATTGTATACCCTGTTTAGGACAGCGAGGTCAAAAAACCATACCCTATCCAGCGGCACGTCCCCGTTTAGCCCAAATAAGGGAGTACCCCCCCTCCCGGGACGAGACGTCACCTGGTATAACACCTCATGCCACGCTATGAACAAGCCCCAAAGCGGTGTCGTTTCGCAGTGATCCTACTTCGTCCAATTATTGCTGCTACAAAAACGTTGCGTGGCATGATCATTTCACGGGGTTACTGTTGATCGAGGTCTCTATTGTTTTCCGCCATGCTCACAGCGCGCAATGCATCCTAGCTGGGTCTTTAACCGAGGCAACGTCTGGTGTATTTTGTACCGCAACACAGTAGCGAGAAAAGCAGCGAAAAAATTTGCGAAGTGTAACAGCTTCTTTTGGAATTATTCACTATGTTGTACATCTTTCAATCATGCTAACGTCTACGTTTTTGCTCAATTCGGCAATTGTAAGTTTAGCCAATGTCCTTTTTTAGTTGTGATCGAGTTCCGTCAATTACTCACGACGTTAATTGACAGTCAATAATCAAGTGGAAGAACAAAACAGCAAAATCAATGTCGTTTCTGTATCCAACACCAACATGATCATGTTCTGACATGAGAACACCTCACCGTCGTGTCAAATCGCGGCAATCAGTTCATAATTGAAGCAAAGCAAAGTACCCTTGAGATTTCAAAGCCTCAGTCTGTTACTATGTTTTGTGAAGCTGGGTCTGCAGCTCTTCAAAACGAGTCCTGAGAACCGTGTCTGTCGAGGTAATTTCAATCATAGTTGGCAAAGCAGAGCTCTTTGCGATCTCACTCTTTCTTTTATCACGCTCTGTGAAGCTGACTCTGTTACTGGATCATGAAAACGAGAAGCCCTCGGCACCATGTCGTATCGCAATCAGCAGTTTATCCTTAAGGTGCTTCTCAGAACTGTAGCTGGTTAGTTTCAACATGTTGAAACAAGTGGATGCCATTGGAATCTGTCAAGAGATGGAAAATAACAAAAAAAAAATTTTTTTTTCAAAACAATTTTTAAAAACAAGGTCAAATCTCAGTACGTCGATGAAATAATCAAGTTGAGCAGTTCTTACACAATGATCGCTGTCAAGGGGTTAACAAATCTGCACTTACTGAGTTTGTCAGGGGTACTGAGTTTGTAGAAGACTTCGCACACTACTTTTTGCACCGTTTTTTGGTGAAGTTGTAAAAAAAACAATCATGTACAAAACTGCCTTCAAGTAGGTAAAATTATTGAGGTCGAAGTGTGCAAGGGAACATCAATTGGAAAAGCATAATTATTGTAGCTTCCAGACAGCCAGGGGGTCAGTCTGTCAGTAACTTAAGGCGTAAAATACTTACTTTGTTGAGTCCTTCGGTCTTCAAGATGGTGAATTTTGTAGGTCCCGACAAACCCTGACAAACATAGGAGAATTACATTGATTACTTGAGCCAAATGCCCAGTGAAGCAAATGTAAATAAATATTTCTAGCCTTGTGCAACTCTCAAATAACTTGTGTGAAAAATTTGGTTTATAGGCTTATATTGATAGCATTGCCATGCAGATACTGATATCTACAAATAAAAACTATTATTCATACCGTTAGAGCAGCAAAACCACCAACAGGAACACACGGTGAACCTGTGGAAAACTTCATCAACAAAGCTTTTTCTTCCTCCTTTAAGTGCGACACAATATTCCAGAACCACTGAATGACGTCATGTTCCACCGAGCATGACTTGTACTACAAAAGAAAAGCATGAAACAAAATGTTACATGTGGAACTACCTGCAAAAAAGCGCTACAGACTCTTGTGAGTGGCCTTTTTTTATACCGAAAGACCCTACAAACTAGATCGAAATGTTTTTTGTAGAAGCAGGTTAGTGTTGACTAAGTAGTAGGTCCAAGTCAGTGTAACCAGCTGACTTCGATCAATCTTAGTTTGACTGCCACGAGGCCACAATAACAGTTACAAAAGCTTACCACAGTGTGTTTCTTCCAGTCTTGGACATCAAGTTTAGTCACGCCATTGATCAACAGTGAAAATTCATCGGCTGTAAACAGGGACAGGAAATCACGAGGAATAACCTGAAATGGGAGGACATTGTAAACAGATTAACTGATTATGATATACAGTGTGCATACATATTCCGCTACTGTCAGAGGCTACCCAAGTCTTGTATTATGCGAAGCCGGAATTTATACTAGTTGTGCAACGCTGTTGCGATATACCATGAAATATCCCACACGAGTCACTTGTATGCAAGTCACAAGTAAGATATTCCATGGCATACCATTCAGGCGAGAGCGTTGCTTAACTATTTTATACTATACCATAGACAATACAGTGACCAGCACAATCAATGGATCTTACGCGTGGCGCAAGATGAACAGGTTGACTGTAATACTGTGGAACAAACAACGGTTTTCCTGTACTCTTATTGCCTGTAATTTCTATAGCATGGTATAAATTATTGTACTACCACCGTGGTTTTCTATACATTGCGATTCTCCATGTTACCAAGTTGATCTACTCTGTTTTGGTACTCATTTTCCATTTAATTTGTTGGTTCTCCACAATAACTAACCTCGTTAAGTCCTCCAGAGAATTCAGTAACTTCATCCTTTATCGATGTCTCCAGCTTAAACTGGGATACAAGTTTGGCGTATTCTTCCTGCAAGATACATATATAAATACATACGGCTTTTACCAGTAAATTGCAAAATAGTTCCTAACGGCAACACAGCTTTCACTTTCGGAAGCAGACGAATAAAACATGACAGTTGATACTTTGATAGTAGTAACAATTAAGCCTCTACAGTTTTCACTCAGTTTGTACTCTGTTCTTGGTTCCGACTTTCAGATTCCAAGCAACGGGGCGACATGTACACGTGAGTTAGAAGGCTTAAAAGGGAGAGGACTTTAAGAATGCTGTCCCCAGTGTCATGTTATCACGCACCTTGTTGTCATCTGTAAGCTTCTTGTCGCTGTCATCAGTGAGATCGATTGTGACAGGTTTGGAATTCCACGGATTTAGTGCATCCACACTGAAAGACAAATCCAGGTCATTGACGCTGTTCTCCTGTATCCAGGTCACTGCATTCTTGTGAAGCTCGTAGTCAAATGAACTCAAGTCATCTGGGTGAGGATAACGGGACTCCAAGGATCTGAATGAGAGATCAAACATCACGACTATATGATGTAGCCTGCATATGGTACAAACGCAACAGCAGATGGGAAATACGAAACAATAATTAATATTTAAGTGTGTTTCAGCCAATACAAGTGTATCTTGACAACAAGTGTTTCACACTTTGGTCTTCTGTAATCTTAAATGTTCTTTTGGGGCTGGGTGAGGGAACGTGCCATTACATTTTTAGGGAGTGCTGGAGATTGTTACACGTGTATAACCTGTAAACAAACAGTTCTATCCAACCTGCTTCACGAATGGTTTAGACAGATGAAGATCAAGGAGCAAATCCTGGCAAATGGCAAATCCTATCATACGACCAATGAAGCGAAGCTGCTTGAGTTTGGACCGAGAGGACAAATTCGTAATGGCCTTGTCTTCACTGCTATGTTCCTGATGAATAAACCACCACAGCAAAATGTAACATGATTATTAGTTGTACCACAAAGTGGAATAAGCATGCTTTAATACCTAAATACCTCAATACCTGCTGCATTTACAAATAAAGGCAATAGCACGTGATCGCATCTTCTTGTCCTTGCTACGCAGTCGAACCTAACCTGTTTACGTGTAGTCCAAAGTCACGTGCTTGTTCATCTTTGCGTAAGCTTCTTTGTTAGTGAGAAGAATTCAGAGAAGATTAAGACGGAATGGTGAACCAAACTGGCGGCAAATTTGAAAAAAGGCTTATTGTTCATCAAGTGAGGGGGCTAAAAATAGTCTAAAATGAATGTACAGTACAGCTAATAAACGTGCAATCAAATCATTTGACCCACCATACAAGATATCCATGTTGTATTCCCATGGTCAGTACTGCTGGCACTGAGTGAATCTGGTCCACTGTTGGGAGATGAATCACTGTATGCTTCAGCTGAAGCAATTGTCTCAGTGCTTTCTTCTCCGTCTCCCTCACCAGAACGTAACTTGACTTGTAGACACTTCTCGCTTCATCTCCTCATCAGCTAATGCTGCACGTTCATCTCCTGATACGCAGCTGCCTAAAGTAGTCTGTTCCCCTCCAGGCGGGCTAACATCATGATTCGCTGTATCACAGTGTGCGTCTGACAACAGATTGCCCGCCGTCTCACTATCTTCACTGATTCGCTCTGCATCATCATGACTGTTGTTTGTTGTGGTCTCGGCAAGCTCTTCAGTCTGCGATAACGCTGACATTAATTCTTCATCTGTACACTCAGCTGATGGATGTGCTTCTTGTTTTACTGATGTACATGTAACTGACTGACTTGCAGTGCTCTGTGAAGAGTCCTGCCGTGTTTCTTTGTCGACATATTTAGCAAAGTAAGCATTTGGCAATGGACTGTACATGACGGAAACAAAAGCGAACTACTGATCAATGCACCAAACATAATTATTGCATATAGACATATCATAAAATATACAGCTTACTAACCAAACTCTAGGGATGTGCTGTAAAATATTGACTTATAAGTGCAGTGGCGTCTGTGCAGATCGAACAATATTCTCTCCGTGCGGTACCAACTTGGTTAAGAAGACAGTTATTACAGGGCATTTGTACATTAATTCATGAGCTTTGGAAACAACAACAACAAAATATATCCGAAAAAAATAGTATCACTTTACCTGTACTGAGCATCATCCGTGACTATAAAGAGGCCACGCTTAGGATCAATAACATCTTTACAGAAGCAAGCGAAGAATTCCCTTTTAGGACCAGTGCAGATACCTTTAGGAAAGCACAGAATTACACCATTGTTAACTGGGAATGTTAATCGTTTTATATATCCACAGATGTACAATATATTTGCGGTTTAAAGACACATGTAGGACAACAGGTTATGCTATATTAGTACTCGACATGTAAACATTTTAAGATGATTTCCGCAGATCACTCGAACTATAATGGCAAAAATAAAGTTCGAAAAAAACCTGATAGCATGGTAATATTTTAACTGAAAGTTACTGGTATGGAGACTTCAGCTCTCAAGCTGACCCCGCGAGAGAAAATTGAACTTGAAAGTTACCCATATTTCAATTAAAACGACCGTTTCGCGTTAGTTGAACACAATAATAAACAAATTAACATTCTTACGAAGTTTGACATTAACTTTCTCGAGAATGTTTCGGGAATTTAATTGCGGGGTCCCTAGAGAAATGAATACGCTCCTTGCACGATCTGGTCACATGGTGCGGAATAAATTTTGCTGAGACTTCCAAAACAAAGAAAGTCGGGCTGGACTGGTACGAGTTCCTTTGTATGGTAGTCCCACTGTGTACAATAATTTGTGTACCAGGATAATTTATTCCGTACCATGTAACCGGATCATGCAAAGGGCCTATTATTGTGAGATGTTTGAAAAAAGTATTCAAAAAGTTACCATGCTGTGAGTAGATTTTCAGTAAATAACTTTTGCACTTATTGCTCGACGTTTGAGCGGCATACATTTTAAAGATGCAGCTGCAAGCATCAGAAATCTCCACTATATGTTCTTACAGTATAACATGCTATCAGGAAAACAACAACAACAAAATAGGGACTATAATGTTAACTGAGATAGAGCTTGATAGTCACAAATAAGATCCACAGGGTACTAAAATTGGTAAACTTATACATGTACATGTACTTGATAGAGTTAACAGTGGTGAATTTCAGAGCATAAGATTCACAAGAAACATTCAGCTCATTAAACTCATACTTGCCATTTGCCGCACTTTGTACACATTTCACAAAATTGATACATGTAGAGACCAAGCCCTACTTAGTGAACACCCCTAAGTCCGGGCACTTTGTTAGTTTTGGTTCTGACAATGACTCAGGGCTTGTGGTACCGTAGGTCGCGGAAAAAAAAGTCAAATTTCGTGGGATTTTCAAAGGCAAATTCGTAAAAAGACGGCTGATTTTGGGAGAAATTCGCGGAAATTTCGCTGACAAGCCATCGATAGAAAACGGCCGATTTCATGGAAATTTTCTGGGCACATTTCGCCGGAAAGCAATCGGTTTTGCACTGATTTGACGAACGTTTCCAACTAAAAAAGACCGTCAATTTGCCAATTTTGGACTGAAAATGATGACTGCTATCCTATGCAATAACAACAGCATCAGAATCACCGACTGCTTGTATGTGTTTCCTTTGTAAAACCGGCGATTTTGCAGGAAAATTTGGGCAACTTGTTTGGACTATGGTGTTCTGTCGCACTTTGTAATAATCATCGCACTTTGTAATACCTGTCGCACTTTGTAATAACACTGGTCGCACTTTGCAATAAAATAGCTGTCGCACTTTGTAATAACAAGTTGTCGCACTTTGTAAAAAGATTTCTAATTTCCTCTGAAAAGAACGTTTGGTAGAAATTATACGACTTCACTACTCCCCAGGGTACAAATACTTTGTTCCTTGATATTTCGCTCTGCGTACTAAACTGAGAGGACGAAAAAAAAATCGCGTTCTCCTTGCTTCTCGCAATTGCTATTTTGGAGATCACAAAGCTAGTTTAGCAACGATAGAATGCAATAAGTGAAAAGAGCGGAAATAACTCCTGGCCGGGTAAAAATAAAAAGATGCGCGAGAGAATTAAGTTCAAGTGTTAATAAGGAGATGGAGGCTCGAGCCGCAGCTGGCTTCGCAGGTCTGAGTGAAAGAAATACCCTACGCGTGACAAACAACGAAGCAAAGTATCGCATTCATAATGTCAAATTCACAAATAAAGCTACCCCAAGGTCAGTAACCGCCAAGACCGTTCAAGGTCAGCATCAAATTGACCTGATGGACTTAAACAAAGAGGCTGTCAACCACCTCCAACCTCTTTGCAAACAATTAAAAATAAAGCTAATTAAATCGAGACCTTACCACCCGCAGTCCCCTGGAAAGGCTGAGGAATCACATAGACGATTAAGAAAAAAAATCATGTACGACCTAGTATCCCTGGACAAAAAAGGGGTTAACTGGGCAGAGAATCTTGAAGACTACAATCGGATTCTGAATGAGGAATGTAAAAAAGAACTTTGTTGGAGGTCTCCTTTCGAAATATACTATGGGCGGAAGTCAAATCAATAAGTGAAGCCGCCCCTGAACTGTGTAGATTCTGATGATAACATCGTTACCACAGCGCCAAAAAACGGAAATTAGTCGGCCTCCTGAAGAAAGTAAAGAAGATCAGACGAAGAGAAAAGCTTTACAGCAAGAAGCTTAACGATCGAATGGTAAAGAGCTACAAGCGACGCCACAAAGCGGAAACTTTTAAAGTAAAAGAGCACATTCTTGTGCGGTACAGACCGCAAAAGGAGGTAAACTGCCACCAAATAGAAGGTTTGTTGTTTAAAGAACAATAGTAAAGAAGAGAAAAGCAAATCCTGATACATATAAAGTGTATAAACTTCTACAGACTATTCGGCAGTCAGCAATTCTGGCATTCTGTGATCCGTAGAGTGCTACATGTGTATCAGAGAAGTTTAACATGTAACCTACCAGGTTCATTCTTGAAAGTGACATGGAATGATTTGTTTCGCAGGGCATGTCCAAGTGTTTTCCCCATCTGGTTTATAGCACTGCCTAGCACGTTTTCTCTGTCAATGTCCAAGGATATACTTTCAGATGCCCAGCTGTATGGGCTACTTTCTCTGAAATGTTTCAAAGAATTCAAAAAATGTCAACAACAGTAAATCAAATTAGTTATTTTTTCTAGTAATTTTTCTTGGACAATTCTGTCCAAGGGGGAAAGGTGCTATGAGGTTAACCCTATCTGTAGCACCAACCCGTGAGACAAGTCCAGAGCACAACACAGTAAACTACATGTCCTGCTCTTTTCGAAAAGTGTGTGGGTTCTTTAACGTCCCCTGCTGACTATGTAACAATAGGGGACTTCAGATTTGAGTACGAGTACGAGATCGAGTACGAGAACGACTTTTCAATTCTAATTTGCAGGCTCCAAATTATAACAACACAGGCCCATCTCATCCCATAAGCTTCCCTCTGTACCTAAACACTAACATGTAGAGGGAAGACTCTAGAAACGCCACTTGTTTGAGATTCGAAACTCGCACTCGTACTCAATCTCGTACTCGTAGTCCAATCTGAAGGTCCCTAATGAAGATGCAGGAGACGGGGCAACACATTCTCCTCAGTTATTTTAAGACCCTGAGTGTTGGTCTGGTCTGGGGCTCGAACCCTCGACCTCCCGCACGGCAGACTGGCGCTCTACCAACTGCACTAACCATGGCCTACATGTATATGAGGAGGCTCTGTCAAACCTGCATGTACCGGTAGTTTTTCATCATAGGTTATGATCCAGGAGGGAGGGGGAGGGGATGGAGTTATCTCTTTGATGGCCTATATGAGGAGGCTCTGTCACTAAGGGAAGAGTGGTTAACAGTGCTGTGTGAGCCAGTCTGGATTTTCAAAATCTTCCAGTCAGGCTTTTAGACAGGATTTGAAAGGTGGGTGTCCAAAATGCGCTATAGGCCCTGCCACAACGAACTATTTGTAAGGCAATATATGAAGAATAAAACAATTTCTTTAATAGAGGGCGGACCACACAAAAGTTGGACACCCATTTGACCAAAAGCCTGTTTTCAGGGGACAGCAAAGGAACCTGTGGTATTGTTTAGTTACCTTTAGGGCCCTCTTAGCCAAAATCATTACCTATGGACATGATTTCTTAGCAGTTACAAAAACATTGCTTTGCAACTTACACTGTGCATACAATAAGTAAAACTATCGCTAATGTGAAAATTGAATCAGGGTTGTATAAACATTTCTTAGATTGCGACCTCCTCAACTTAGTGACAGCTCTGTGTAAGCCATCTTCACTGCAATGAGGCCAAGTTTTAGAAGATCATAGACAAACCTAATCTGTGACAGCTTCTTAAGGAACCACCTTCTCTTATTGTCAAAATCCAGGATGGCTCTCCAAATGTGCTGAAGAAGACCATAATTATTCTCGTCCAACATTTCAGGATTTTGTCGAATGAAGTCATTGAAAACTGTGTAGTAAGCATCATG
>JAHPZR010006596.1:10000-12500 GCA_019787425.1 Platygyra sinensis | reverse complement strand
TCCAGGTTTTTTAAATAGCTCGACTTTTTTTAGAAAACTCACCTTTTTTGCAGAAAACTCATCTCTCTCGTAGAAAAATTCATGTCTTTTTTTTGCTGAAGAATTGGGAGCGTGATCCTCATGCAGCTCATGGAAGACGATCCAGAGATCTCCTCCGGTAAACAAGCTGGTATCCAGAGACTGGACGACCTAAGTATCAAGCGGGAAATGATAAAGGGACAATTTAACAACCACCAGCTGATGTTCAAAGAGATAAATCGGCACAATTGTGTTAATGAGCTGTTGACTTTGTACCAAGAAGAAACAATTGTTAACCACGAACTTATGCTTTCAATAAAAGACGAACAAGCAGCTGGCGATGGTGTGCGCAGAGAAGTGTATTGTCTTTTGGGACAGTTTCATTTCCAGTTACTGTGAGGGATGTTCTCACTTTACTTTCTCCGTCTCTGCAGCCCTCTCACAAGACGACTTTGTAGCTATAGGTCGCCTTCTAACTCATCAGTTCATCCAGATGGGCATGATCCCACTTCAGATATCAGAAGCCATTTTACAACAAGCTGTTGTAGGTAAAGTCTCAGAAGAGTGTTTGATTCAGTCCTTCCTAAAGCTTCTACATGAAAAGGAAAGAGAAATTCTTCAACAGGCTATGCTTGGAAAGAAACCGTTTCCCATGGAAGATGTGATTGAGATCTTGTCTGATTATGGTGTCACAACTGTACCAAGTGCCTCTAACATTGAAAAGATACTGCTTCAAGTATCTCAAACAGAACTGATTTCAAAACCCTTCCTTTACATAACTAAGCTAAGGGAAGGAATGGGGCCATTCTGGGATGATGTTACCGACACAGAGATCCATGCTCTTTACAGTGTTTGTGCTCCAACTCCTTTAAACTTGTTAAAAAGTCTGGAGCTTAATGTTCAAGATCAACAAGAATCCAGAGTTTCAAAATGGCTCACTCATTACATCAAGAGCAAAGACGACAAGTTACTGGGTAGGTTTCTTCGGTTTTGCACTGGAAGTGATGTGTTGCTCCCTCACAACCAGATCAAAGTCCAGTTTCTGAATATCAGCAATACAGCAATGCGACCCAAAGCTCAGACCTGCTTCAATCTTCCCACGCTGCCAAAAAACTACAGGACACTGGCACATTTAAGTGACAACATTGATTTCTACTTGTGTAATCCACACCTGTGGGATTTGAGTGACCTCCCACAATGAAGAAAAGTTATCATGTAAGGAACATTTCATTTTTTGAATCCTTAATAACAGTTGTACTTTTTGATGTAAGAAAATTTGAACTTTTGATGTAAAAACAGTTATCGCTGTTTTACAAGCACAGGTGTCACGCTATTCCATTCTCGTTTTGCCACGAGTTGTGTTTCACATTGATCTTGTCAGATCTCACGTCTAACTTCCTTGATTTGCAGTTTAGTTTATCGTTATCACTGTTAATGGTAGAGGAGAAGTGTACCAGTATTAATTGAAAATGGTCTTTTCTAATGGTTGAGTTGACAATTAAGCTAACGGTAAGGCCGTAATGCTTAAGGGACAGTGCCAAACGTTGCAAAGAAAGACAAGTTGAGTTACCAGTGTTTTTGGATGATATTTCGATTTCTGATTGTTGTTCCAGTTAAGTAAAGGAATTTGTCGTTACCAAGAAATGAGACCATTTTGTCGTCTATTATTAGATTTGGGCAAATTATGCCAGTGGAAAAAACCTTTATGCGACTCAAAGATTATTAAGGTGATAGATCATCCGTTGAAATGGTCAACGACCTTGATGTCTCTGGCTACACAATACGATACTGATTCATGACAAAAGCGGCTATTCCCAAGCACTTTATACTGGCATAATTCCGCAATGCGTATTGTTCTAGTTGTCTGGCCCAATGTCCATCTCGAACAGCTAAATCTGTTTGCTATTAAACGGTTCTTTTCCAGATCACAAAGGAAGAGAATAAAGTACAAACTTGAGTTTACCATGAAGATTCCAGTTTCTTTTTGTGTAGTGACAGCAAGTGAGCACATTTTCAGCTGTAGCCATTTCTTCGTCAGATATGATTCAACTATTTTAGTTCAGTATGCTTCAATTTAACTATCCCTTAATCAAGAGAGGTGTACTTGGCATATTCCTTCAAAACTGAATAAAATGAACACCAAGCTGTTCGCAGTTACCATGGAATCGGTGAGAAATGGTATAGAAAACCTTAGTGACGACAAAATTAGAAAAAGGATAAGGAAGTATGATATCTGTTCATCAACGTTATCTTCAGGGAGAGTTTTTCCTGTCAAGTAGGCTGTGAACAGACTCCTTAATGCAGAAAAGAGCGAAATGGGGAAGAGAAGGAAGTTCGTCATTGGCTTGCCTCGCTCGTGGATTTAACTTTTCGCTGTTTCCACCCACTTAGGAACTTATTGATAGTCTACCAAACAAATGAGAAAACATTTATTCATTCTATCTAAGTGTAAACTGATTGCTTAAACTAATGATCATTGCCC
>JAHPZR010006595.1:0-11688 GCA_019787425.1 Platygyra sinensis | reverse complement strand
TTATATTTTACATAACTTTTTGTAGCCAATCACTGTTAATCTCTTCGCCTGTTTAGTTTGTTATTTTGTTTAGGTTATTAAGCTACCTTTTAAAAATCAATTCTGTAAACATATTTATCCCCGGATGCTAATGACTGTATTTTATTTATAGTTCATTCCTGTCATGATTTATAGTCTTTTATTTGAAGCTTACAAATTGGTTTCTTTTTCTTTTTCTTTTTTTCTTCCTGCACAACTCGCCTCGACTAGCTTACGCTATATGCGAGTTGTGCATGTTCTCAGTTTTAAGTGTTAATTATTAATAAAGTTTATTTGTTTGTTGTTGTTTTGTTTGTTTGTTGTTTGTTGTAAATAAAATCCTGTCAATTACTAAGGGCTAACTAGATTCAAGATTCAGTTTATTTGCCCTTTCACCTAATATATTAATTATTTATAATTAATTCAATGCATGGAGAGGTGACCTGTAGAAACCACCAAGGTTATAGTTGTGACCAACTCGTACATAACAATACAGTTACATAGATAGTGCTCCAGTGTGCGGCTTTGCCAGCGCAGTAATTATTTTACTAACAACTCTACCAGTTTTTTCTTAACTATTTTCGCGTCAGATCTCGTCAGGATAACCAGGCGGTTGTTCTACACTTTCTTACTCCATTCTTAGCGCATGTTGCGGTGACAAAATTGAATTCAAAAGTTATTGTTCAGTTATCGCCAGATGTGAAGAAAAGAATTTCACAGGGAACTTCATGAGTATTTAGTACACAGTTCCTCATTGTTCGCCGGTTTCTCCACGTTTAGCTAGCGTAGCTCCTCTTACTGCTAAGAAAATTTGCTGCGAAGCACTTCATTTATTTTTGGTTTTCTGGCCAGAAGACATCCCTGCGCCGAAAGCCCTCGTTTGAATGAGGGTCTGAATGGGGGGTCCGCATGCCGGTTGTCGGTTAAAATTTCATTACTTTGTCGGTTGTCGGTTTAAAATTTTCGATCTATGTCGGTTGTCGATAAATCCCAGTTAATTGTTTTGTCGTTAGTCGGTAATTTTTCCCCCTTTGATTGTCGGGAGTCAGTAATATTTTCTAGCCTTTTGTCGCTAGTCGGTTAACCCCATTCACACCCTCTTGAATTTGTTTTCCCTATTTGAACAGTATGGATCCGAGATGGGAAGAGGTCTGGGAATGACTTTTGCCAAAGAGGATGAAACGTGAGTTTCATTTATTTTGTTTTGACAAACTGACTACACACAACGACAGCTGTTTAGCCAATTTGCATGGGCATATCAAAACCACCCTTGTAATAAAAGTGTCTTATTCGCTCTCAGCAATGCATTTTACCTTATTATTTTGACATCCGTCCAATTGCACAGAAACCGTCCATTACCGTTTACAAAATTTTTACAAAGCTCAGTTTTCGCAATAGTCCAGTCAAACATTTCACATTTCATAAGAAAAACTATTCCTTAGTTAACATTTATATGCATTCATTTTTTTTGTCGATTGACAATAAAGAAAACGAAAACAATGACTTTGCAGCACAAAACTAAACAAAACTAAACAAAAGCGCAAAACACCGAGAAAGGAATGTATGTCGGTTGGAAGCAGCCGCGTGGGGACGGCGAGCGTTACGTGACTCCGGCCTGAGCGGCTGCGAAGGAGACTAGTTAGAGACAGTATGCCAATTAATAACGATAAAGTCGGGTCAACACTTATTACATTGTTTACATAGCTAAAACAACACAGTTTGCTAAGTGTGTAGGTTGTTTTCTTTTGTGTTTTCAGCTGCATACAAGGGGCAGCAGTATTACGCTGCACTTCTACGCTCCACCACTCTACATACAGTATGCTAATTACTAACAATAACAAACATGAACACTGCATTTAAAGATGCTGTTTCTTTGGTGTATTTAGTACTCCTGGGAGTACGAGAAAACTAGTAGTGTAACAGTATCAGGAGCGGTATTTTCATGTTCGGAAAATTTCGCAATTAGAACTGAGCCGTAATTCAAAAAATACGTGTTTCGTTTTGTGGAAAATCTCGTATACAATCCTACCATTTTTTAAGATTAGCTGCCCTTTGAACCTCTTTCATTTTACTAGTCCACCATGCAGTTTTGAAATGCCTTCCAAAAGAGCAATGTAATAACATATGATAATCTAAATGTTTCACGTTGAGCAAACTCTTGTGAGAGCATTTCTCAGAGGGTAGGTTTTACACTGACCATTATCTCTGGTAAATAACAACTGTATTTTTGGAAAAACTTATTTGGTTACCGTTGACGATGACTAAACGAGAAACGGTACCGCGTAGTCTCTTTTAACCGAATGAATGTTTCTTTAGGCTATAAATTAACAAAACATAAAAAAAAAATGCACGTTTTGGCCCAATTTATATTTATTTAGATTTATTCTTGCTTAATTAATTTAGTGAATGTCATTAAAGTTTTACCAATACCAATTACATGTATTCCAAGATCCAAAATTTCTATGAAATTTTAATTTTCATATAAAAAAAATTCCTTTGCTTAACTTTTTAATTTAGAAAAATTCATAATTAAGCATTCTTTGGTAAGCCTATGAACGACTGCGGAGGATTGAAATTAATCAGCACGAGAAAGGAGTGTTAATATCGACGAAAATGAAGTTCACCGAGGTAATAATTATATTTAAAATATAGATAGGACCCTGCGCGCGCTCTTATTGGTCAAAAACCTATGTTTAATCAGAGTATAAAAAAGCTTGTTTTATTGTTTTGGGCGCGTAAAATCTATATTTTAAAGCAAATGAAGAAGCCTAAGCCGTGTATTACACTGTGAGAAAATACGATGGTCATTTGAGAACACTCGAGAAATGTAGAAAACACTCGCCTGCGGCTCGTGTTTTCTACATTTCCCTCGTGTTCTCAAATGACCATCGTGTTTTATCATAGTTTATTATATGGCTGGTGTTTGTAGCCGATATAACGGGCGCTCTGATTGGCTAAGTGCAGCTTCAAGCCAGGGCATTATTCTCCCGTAATGCCCACGGGCCGATTACGGATTATGCAAATTAGGAAAGGAAAAAAACACGAAAGGTTATCCAAAGCAGACCACATTTGCTTTATTTACATTAAAATCGTTGTGGTACAAGACGATGAGTGACGATTAACATTCATAGAGTTAATTATATTACTATTTTAAGGAAAAAATGAAGTTACATCGGCAAATTACGAACGAGTTTATCTGGTCAGGAAGAAATTGAAATAATCAAAACCACGAAAGGAAAGGAAAACTGCCAGTGAAATGAAAACATTTAAGCGATATTTGTCGTCAATAAACAAAAGAAGCATAGTATAAGTTTTGGACTTACCGGCAGCTGTTCCTGACCACTTATTGGCAAAGATTTTTAAGATATCGGAAAACGGATGGCGACGATTGTGAACCTGATACCCTGTTGGGTTTGCAGCGAAGTAAACAGAGGTTCTTTTCCGAAGGCAGGTCTCTTTTCACTGTCCTTTCACCATTCAAAAGGCAATTGGTGACAACAAAGCAATACAGCAGTCAACATCAACAAATCAAGCCAGTTTAAACATCTTCAAAGACCATCAGATTTAAACAGCCAAGCGGTTTTTTTTGTTCCGGTGTGGACATTCGCAGCATCTCTAAGCGCCCGTTCAAGATCTCTAACGGGCCAATAAAGATAATCCAGGAACCTCAGAAAAAGCGAAGAGTTTTCATCGAAAGTGACGACGAAGAGAAGTGCTGATATATTTTCTTTTACCGACACGGCCGCAATGCTTTTAAGCAAGTTTGAAGCACTTTTCTGCAGGAATTGACGTTTGGCGGTTGGTTCCTGAGAATGTCGGTGAAAATTCTCTCGTCATATAGTAACACAACTGTCCTAAAATACTTTTTGCGGCCGTATTGATCATTGTTTTCCATAAATAAATATATTTTCATGACGGAGTACGCGTTAGTTCGCTGAATTCTGTTACCGTACGTATGCAGTTTGACGGTCAGTTGGAAAGATGAATGAATAGTTAAGCGCGCGCATCACCGGATGTGAAGTAACGACTTCCCTTGATTTTAGACCTTTTTTTTATTTCTTTAGAACCGTTTTTTTAGCCACATAATAAACAACTTAATAACCTCGACGGTTCGGTCGTTACGGGAAAATCTCAAACCTCGGCCTACCGTATTGACCTCGCTATCGCTCGGTCAATACGGGAAGGCCTAAGTTTGAGATTTTCCCGTAACGACCTCACTCTCGGTTATTAAGTAGTTATTATTATATGGCTAGTGTTTGTAGCCGATATAACGCGTGCTCTGATTGGCTGAGTGTAGCTTCAAGCCAGGGCATTATTCTCCCGTAATGCCCACGGGCCGATTACGGATTATGCAAATTAGGAAAGGAAAAAAACACGAAAGGTTATCCAGAGCTAGACCATATTTGCTTTATTTACATTGAAAATCGTTGTGATAAAAGACGATGAGCGACGATTAACATTCAGAGAGTTAATTATATTACTATTTTAAGAAAAAAATGAAGTTACATCGGCAAATTACGTACGAGTTAACTGGTCAGGAAGAAATTGAAATGTTCATTCATTAAAGAGCAAAACCACGAAAGGAAAGGAAACCTGCCAGTGAAATGAAAACGTGCGGAGAAAACAGCTTAAAAACTGCTCTGGACGCTCATTAGTTCTATCGTTCACGATCGTGCGAGTATGATTTTCAAAACAAAACTAAAAGGCTCGTGAAAATAAGTATAAGCTATAGCGAATTACTCATACAAAAGGGCAACGAAAAATATTGTCTGTGTCTTTGTACGTCGTCAAAAATAACGATGAAACCGAAGAAATATTATTAAATGCCGAATGAAGAGAACCTTGCCTTGTATCTCCGGGATCAAGAAATCCAATAACACGAGGGCTGAGCAGAAAAATAATGAAAACATTTTTACAACAAGTCTACGAAGCTAGTTTCGAGAATGGTTCAATGGTGTGAATCATAAGTTAAGCGGTAAGATCTGAATTCAATTTAAGCTTGTCCTTTATTCAAATATTCTAAATCAATATAATCATCGTTTTATTATTAGACAGTTCGCTACAACTTAAGAGTGTCCCTGTATTATAGTTGGTGCATGACGGTAATTGCATAGAAGACAAAGCTATTATTTTCACAGAATGTCACATTGTTGTTCGTATTATGAATAAGTAAAGGATAGACCACTGTGCTAACCTGGTTTTCACTAGCGAATGAGCATAAGCCAAGCTACAGAGACTGAAAATTCCCAACAAAATGTGCTGATTATCAACATATCAAACACCGGCCAAACGGTTTCAGTCAACATTTCAACGAATCATATTGCGACATTGTTGAGTTCCGAAACCTGCCCATTTTAACTGTGACAGGTTTTGGCTCTCTGCCCACACGTCCATGATTAAAGAAGTAAAAAAGAAATCTTTTAGTAACTTACACAAATATTTCTTTTCAAACTTTCTCCCGTCCTGGGGTCTGCCAACATCTTAGGAAGCTGTCCAAAATGTTCAAAAATTCAAAGCTACGCCAGCTTGTTAACTTAAGCCCAGGTTATGACATCCTCAGTTATAGCATGGACGTTAGGTCAAATTAAAGTCTGTGCTCAGATGTTGCATACCGTTGGGATATATCTAAACCAAATATTCCGTTGTGAGTTTCCGGAATTTTCTGGCGCCAATGAAATATAATTTTTTTATGGTTCACCAGAGGGAAAAATGCATTTTTGTTCGCTTGGAAGTTTCAAATGAATTCGAGGTTTGAATCGCAAATACGGAGGGCAGACAGAACACTGATACGTTGACTTTGTGACTTTTTAAAGATCACAACAGCAGGGACTTTAAACAAATGACAACGGCAGCAGGCAGAAAACGTCGCAAGGCGAAGGGTTTAATGAGCCGTGCGAAGGCCCTCCACGCGTTATAAATCTCTTTACATTTGTTAGCCAACCTCTGCAAAACAAGCAAGTACATCATAGGGGCATTTTTTTTATTGGAGCTTAACGATTTAGCTGTAACTAGTATTTCTAAACAGACAAGTATCAAGATTGTAAACTAAAGTACTAATCCATTCTCTTCAAAATCAAAACAAAAATTAGTAGAAAGCGGAAAGAAATATATTTTATAAATCTCTGTTAATTAAGACACTCCTATGGTCTTATTCTCCTCGGTTTAAACTTGATGAATTATTAATAAGTTTGAGAGCCTTAGAGAAAACCTTTCACTCTTTTATGTCCTCGCGTACACAAATTCGTACGTCTAAAAATGTTAGCCCTCCACACGACTATAAATCTTTGTCCAATTCTTAACCAACCTGTGCAAAGCAAACAAGTGCACGACGAGGAAATATTTTTTATTGGAATTAAACGCTTTCCTGGCGAATTTAGTTGTAACCAGAGTTTCTCGTCAGACAGCAAAATATACACAGTGGCAAGTTTGACAGCTCAGGGAAATGATCTTCCGTTTTCACTTGGTTGTCATTTGTCACTTATTTGTAGGCAGATATTTGCAGGTCACGTTTTGAGCTCTTGGCCAACGAAAAGGAAGAGAAAATGCACCATGCACTTAACGAACAAATACTTTCCAGAAATCACCAGGAGACACTTCAGTGTTTGTGTCATCGCATTTCCATCTCAGTTGACGAAGCGGCGTCTTTATCAGCAGCAAGTGTCTTACAAAAGCAGCGTTGTTGTACAATCTGTCTTCATCAGCTGCCAAAATGCGTCATTTACCAGGGAATCTGCAAACTCCTGCCCATCTCGAGTTGTCATTTATACCCATTCTAACAAACGAGCCAGAGGCATCATGCTGGACATCCGTCTAACCGCTGAAGTACTGGACTACAGCTTCACCTGTGCTTTTAGCGACCGTGGTCACGTGGAACGTATGTCCCTGTTGTTTACTGCAGTGGAATCTTAGTTTAGTGAAAGACAGGTGTGTTGTGAGCTCATTCATGGCGTTTTTAATTTCTCCAGTATTGTCTTGCTGTTGTGATAGTTTGCAGTTCCCCAGTATGTTGTCTCTAGTGACAATTCAAGTATAGAGGATGAGCTGTCAATCACAACGTTGAAGACAAGAAGCCGAAACGGTTCGTGACTTAACCTCCAGAAGAGATCAGGGATGTGAGTTGAGTTTGGTGTTGGTTCTCGGATATTTCTCTGATTTCTCCGGTTTTCCTCCCTCCACAAAAACCAACACTCCAAATTCCAATTCGACCAGGATAGAGGACTCACATGAAAACCAATTAAGGCTGACGTGGCTTCCTCTCTAAATATAATCAGGATATCAAGATTTAGTCCAAATTATGGGTGCATGTTTCAGTTCCAGGCGTTCTTAAACGAAAACAAACCAAAACAAAAAGTATCCAGTAACGATTTGGCGGGATTTGAATTTTTAATCACACCTACACACCCTGACCAAGTACGCCGAAGTTGCAAAAACCATGTATTTTAACTTGCTTAGCTCTCATGGCAGTGTGGTAAGTTCTGATTATCGGAAATTAAATAAAATTAAGATTGAAATTAATTTTGTCCATATAGTAGCAATTGAGTGATGACGGTCATTAATGCAAGTGCGGCCGTAAGACTACTTGAACAGGGACCTTGTGTGGCTTTGATAGCTCAGTTGGGAGAGCACTCGATCGGCACCGCAGAGGTCGTGGGTTCGAATCCCGCTCAGAGCCTGAATTTTTTTTCAGGTCTCAGTTCTAGTAGTGTTACGGCCGCACTTGCATTAATGACCGTCATCACTCAATTGCTACTATATGAACAAAATTAATTTCGCTCTTTACTATACTATACGTTTGTAAATAGTAAATTAAATTTTTAACTTAGGATAGAGATAAGATAGAGGGCCACTGCTTTGTCAGTTTTTAACTGTTAGGTGTTACTCTCTTTAAATAAAGTTGCTACTATTACTACTACTACTTGGGCCAAGTATAATGTCCACATACGAAGGGCTAACCCGTATACATGTGGCTTTGATAGCTCAGTTTGGAGAGCACTGTACCGGCACCGCGGAGGTCGTTGGTTCGAATCCCGCTCAGAGCCTGAATTGTTTTCAGATCTTTGTTCTAGTAGTGTTACGGCCGCACTTGCATTAATGACCGTCAAAATTAAGATTGATCAAGAAATTCTACTTAATCATTTTAAGTAATACGAAACAATAATTCGAAACACTGACAAATGCAGGAGTAAGTAAAACTAATTTGAAAGCCGCCAGTGTCAAAGATTCCTAATTTTAATTTATGAACTTAAGTCAAATTGTAGTATGACCACGTGGCGTCATGAAGAGTGTTGGTGGATTCGCTAATATTTTCACAATCCAAGATGACAGACTGGCATTTCAATTGAGAGTTTTGAACGCCCTAGACTGCCTTGCAATTCGTAAATTGAGCCCTAAACAATTCCCATGACAAAGTCGGCCGAAATAATTCTACATGATAAGTTACACTTTGAAAATGATTTTATGTTTACCTCAGCTTCACGATGCACATAATTTTCGTTCTTTGAGACGTCGCCTGAGTGTTCGTTGTCGTGTTCATAAGTAACATTGGTGTTGTCCATTTTCCTCTTCTTTCTTGTTAAAATTATAACTGACACCGTTTGGCTCCAGGTAGCATTGCAGCTGGCAGATATCCTCATTGTTGACGTCAATAGTTCGTATCACGTGATTCTTTAACCGGTAACCATGGATTGGATCAATGGTGAATCGCAAAGTACGACATTGACCTAGAACGGACATTCACTCTCTAGATTAGAATGGGGAGATTGGACAAACATTGCGAGAGGGGCGGGGGGGTTAAGAGTGAGGTGATGTTATCTTTATTTAAACACGGTTAAAAAGTCGTCAGCTAAAACTAGTGTATTGATTATTATTAAGGTGGATAAACAACCCTGAATTTACATGGAAATAATGTAGCTTCGAAAACACATTACAAGCAACAACAACAGTTTGAAAATTCACGGCATGGGCATATCAAAACCACCTGTTTAAGACATAAGTGTCCAACTTGCTGTTAGCGATGTATCTTATCTAAATGATTTCTTATTTGCTGTACAATGTGGACGCGAGGCAATTAATTCGCAGTTCGGGCTGCAAATACAAAACAGCCCAAAATTGCCTCGCACGCAAGAACTATACTGTAGCGTATCTGAAGAACAATAATCGTGAAATGGATTATTTCAAAAAGAAACCTTTTATTAACGTTTGGCAAAGTTTTTTTTTCAAAATTTGGATCAGTTTTCTTAATTCGTAAGAAAGACTATTCATAAAAACATTCATTGTTTAGTTTGCGCAAACTATAGTGATGCAGAGCAAATTTCCCAAGGATTGTTAATATCGACGAAGAAGGATTTCACGCAAGCTCAGAGAAAAGATTTCAAGAGAGAAAGTATATTCATTTAGAATAATCCGGAACATGATCAAAGATCACTCAAACCATGGTGTGTCAATTAAATAAATAGAAATACACTGGACAAGGATTTATCGGTTTATTTGATGCGCCATTATCCCAATGATTTTGGAACATTGATCCTTATCTAGATCATCCCAAGGAACGAAACCAGATCTTATGTCGTCACAAATAGATCTTTTTCGCTTGTACATTTTGTTTTCCCAATACAGATCATGTGATGATACTCAGGAGATTTGATCCTTTGTCTTGTTCATTAAAAAGAGTACATGCAGACATATTCATGCTTGCATGTACCCTTTTTAATGAACAAAACAAAAGATCAAATCTCCTGAGTATCACTCACATGATCTGTATTGGGAAAACAAAATGTACAAGCGAAAAAGGTCTATTGTACCCATACAATTTGAGCTGAATCAGTATATCGTCGTTCCACATGCACTAAAAGCTTGGGAAGAACGCTAAACTACACTGAACGCTCATTAGTTTTAGCATCCACAATCATGCTAGTATGATTGCCAAAACAAAATTAAAAGGCTGTGAAAAGAGGTTTAAACTAATGCGAATTAAATTGTTACAAAGGACACTGAAAACTGTTGTCTGTGTGTTTGTTCCATCTTCAGCAGAAATAACGGTAAACGGGCGGAGAAATATTCTGGAAAGCCAAATAACGAAAACCTTGCCTTGTGTCTCTAGGATCAAAAAGTCCAATAACTCAAAGGCTGAGCAGAAAAATAATGAAAACATGTTTACGAAAAGCCTTGAACTAAGCAAAAAACTGGCAGTATTTACATTCAAGCGAGAAGCTTTGGATTTCTATGGTGTGAATCGTAAGCTGATGAGCTGCAACATCTAAATTCAATTTTTAACTTGTTCTTTATTCAAATATACCAACTCAATAGGTTAATCAATTTTTAATTATCAGAGCTCGCTACAACTAAAGAGTTTCCTCGTATGGTGATTGGTGCATGGCAGTAATTGCATTGAAAAAGGATCCTACTAGTTTTGACAGATTGTCACGTTGTTTCTATTGTGAATAACAAAACAAGCATATTTTTTCGTTAATGCAATTTCCCTTTGTTCTAATAAGAAGCCGAGTTAAAACTTGCCTATTTTGCAAATTTTTAACTATAACATATTTTGGCCTTCTACCCACTCGTTAACTATGGTAAACGGAAAAAGAGCTTTTTCGCAAACCTTCACGAGTTTCAAATTCTCTCCGGACCTGAGGCCTGCCAACATTTCAGGAAGCTGTCTAAACTGTCCAAATGTTCTCAGCCGCGCTTGGTAAAATAATGTTTTTTTATAACATCCTCGGTTTGTTACTGCATGGAAGTTAGGCACAAATAGTCAAATGTTAAATTTCGTTGGGACTTTTCCCAGTTTTCGACCTGAAGAGGGGCCACGTTCCATTTAACTAAACAAAGTTTCGGTAACAAATTGGAATAGAGTAGAAGCTCTCGTATTTCGGAGCATCCGTATTGAAAATTTTGCTCAACCTTGCGACTAGTTATTAGTCCGAAATTTCGGAAAATTTCAGTTCCATTTCAGGGTATAGTATTTGGACTGGGCAATACAATCGTTCCCAGCTCCTCTAGCAATAGCCGCACGGGGCGATTGGTATACCAAATTTCAACCTGAAAGCCAGGCTTGGGGGAACAACGCGCAATATTTTGGAAGGAAAACAAATTTCTGCAGTGCAAGGCAAGGGTAACAAAGATCATTTAATGAAGCCCAGTGAAATAGACTGTTTCTTTACTGTTGATAGTACTGTAATTTGTTACTATCAGCATTTAGAATGGCTGGACTGTTGATTTTCTTGAAGCGGCCTTTAAGGCAGCTAATTTTCAGCGTCAACTCAGGAAATATTGCGCTTATTTTCACTCATGTTGTTTGTCGTCTTCATTATAATTTTCTTTTGTCTCGAATCACCATGCTATTGTACATTTCTGTATATCATGAATTCATAACATGCGCGATTGCTTTCCGGTAAATTTTCCCAAGCATGCTAAAATATCCCGAGCTCGCTCTACAATAGCATCATTGTTATTGCAGTGCTAGCTCGGGATATTTTAGCATGCCTCGGGAGAGTCGCCGGAAAGTAATCGCCCGTTCGTGAATTCATATTTCGTATTTCCGAATTATGTCTGGTGGCAAGTTATTCGGTCTTATGTAAAATGGGGCATGGCGTCATTTCGTTGCTATGGTAACCCAGATCTTGGTGAAATGTACCGCATTTGAAACTTTCATCTTTTTCTAGCACACCA
>JAHPZR010006592.1:50000-58908 GCA_019787425.1 Platygyra sinensis | reverse complement strand
AATAGGTAGTGAGTAGCGTAGCTAATCAGAGAACGGTATTCGTCATAGAACGCTAGTTGATAAGATTTATACTCATGTAGAATACATGAAAATAGATGACTTGCTTAGCAAACAAAACAGTGACAGAACGCTTTCTGACTGGTCAAAATTGATAGTCGTCGATTATTAGGTATTATTGTCTTGACTTATCTCCTTGTTCATTATGTAATAATTTAAATTCTCCCATTTTGACTGGTTCTTGCTTATGATTTATTGGAGGACAGACGCATATGACGTCATTTCTTCTTTTCTCTTGCCTTAATCTGCTCAGTCAGATCACAGATGACGTCAAAGTGTGTTGATGACATGAGACACTCGATTGACGCCTCGTGTGCCGAATTTTTGTTTCTCACCACATTTTTCACGTCATCCGCGATCTATTCCTGATAAGTAAAAATTTACCGTAGTCTATTGTGAATCCGTGAATTCGATTGGCTATATTACCGTTTTCTATCTGCTGATAGAAAACAGTTACGCATCAGTGCACGTCGCGCATCACGTTTGAACCTGTTGTAACATAATAAAACAGTTCTTTTCTACGCGTTACTTGACATTTTTTTCTTTTTGTGCACTGGGACTACGGTAAATTTATACTAAAACAGTAAGAAGACTACTCGCCCTCGTTTTCTACGAGCGATAGTCAACTCGGCTGCGCCTCGTTGACTATCTGCTCGTAGAAAACACGGGCTCGTAGTCTAATTGTTATGATAGACGCACGGTAACATGGAAACATGGAAGTATGAGATTACGAGGGGTGCATTCATCTTTGCAGGAACTTCAATGGGAACAATCTTTCATGTGACTGCAATGTGTACAGCTCTTTGGTTGCTGTGATAAACGCTCTAAGTCAGGATAGAGCCGCAGTGTGTGGGTCTCCGCAACGAGTTGCCTCTGTGGAATTTTATCCAGGCGGATCGTATGAGAATCAACCAGTTCAAGATTTCACATGCTGTATGTATTCACAACCTACACATGATACATTATGTGCTCTTACAAGTTCGTCAGAATGATACAGTGAAACCTATATTAAGCGGACCCCATATTAAGCGGACATCCTCTGTTAAGTGGACCCTAGCTTGCGTCACGAAATACGTCCCTGCACTCAGCGGACGCATCTGTTAAGCAGACACAGACACCGATATTAAGCCATTCTGTTACACAAACCTGCAATAAGCGGACACTTCCAGGGCTTGTTACTTCTAAAGGTCTAGCTGAGACTCCTTCAACATTGTCCAGCGATGTTGTCTTCAAGCTAAGTAGATTATTCCCGATTGATGCATTGACTGACTGGACATTGTGCCATGAGAATTCTTTGATCTTACACTGTGATACTACTATATTGTAACTATTATTGCACAATGTATTAGAACCTGTTCATAGCGGACACCCGTATTAAGCGGACAGTAGTGAGTGTCTCAAAGGTGTCCGCTTAATACAGGTTTCACTGTAGTTTGCTTTTCACTTGAGTGCCAACATAATGGGCCCTTTGCAGTTTACGATCACATGGTACAAAAACCGCCATGCTGGAGAGCAAACTGCCCACTGGGACCTCCAAAACAAAGCAACTTAACTAAATATTCTTTTGTTTTGGAGGTCCCAGTGGGCGGTTTGCTCTCCAGCATGGCGGTTTTTGTACCATGTGATCGTAAACTGCAAAGGGCCCATTCACCTTTGCGTTGGGCAAAACTGCAGAAGATTGAAACGGATTGCATTAGGGTCAACGTGAAAACAGCGGCCCGACGTTTAGCAAGTTTATATCAATCTGCAATAAATTGTTACATATTATGCTGGAAGGTGGCGGTAACATGGCTCCGCGGCTGTCGGGTCAAAATTGTATTTTTTTCTAAAGTTTCTTTTGTTTCTCAATTCCCAAAAGAGACATAGGATACAAAAAAAACTCCACCAAATATAGAAGTTTGTCCTGAGAGCCTCAGAGCCATGTTAGAATATTGATATATCGAGCGTGCCCTATTAGCGAAAATGCAAACCGCATCGACTTGTTTTCTAATTAAATCCATTATTGACCTCAGGGATATAACAACGAAAAGCTGGAACATTTGGAAATCTTTTGCTTGTTCGGTTAACCGAACTTCCTCAGCCATATTAAGTTCATAACGACAAGAGAAGTTATTTATTTGGGTCCCAATGGATTTGTAGGATAGTGTCACAACGTCGTGATTGGTAGAACCAATTGCCTCAGTTGTATTTAGGAAAAGCTTTTGTAGAGGGGGTAATGAAGCGTTCTTTCACGCTGTGTTTGCTTTACGCTCCCACATTGAATATCGAGTAATACGTTTTACGAAGGGATTTCTTTTTAACATCCTAACAACGTTTTCTTTTGCCACTTCATTAGCACCGGTAAACGTATCTGCCTCAGCTCCCGGTGATTTTCAGCTGCAAGTGGACTGGGACAGACCCGCAGTGCTATATCCTCCATATTCGCTGGACAAAAACACCACCTTTGTGGATACCTGGAATATTACAGATGTAATGTTACTTGTTACTTCTTTTTATTTAAACCCGGTCTAAACAAGCAATCAGAAAAAGCGTTCAATTGGTTAAGTTGAAATTGAAGGGTTTTTCTTGTAAAGTTTTTTGTTTATCTCTCACTGGCATTTTTTAGGATTGGAAAGCCCTCCAAAGTAGGAAATATCTATTGGCGGCAGCGTGGCCGAGTGGTTAGAGCGCCGGGTTTGAAATCCGTAGGTCGCGGCCGTTAGCTGATGTTGTTCTCGGCAGCCCCGACTTGAACTTCTCGTCTGTACGCTTGTAAATAGCCAAATGGTCTGCCTCCCGGCAGTTGAGATTCTTAACCTAGTTATGTTTATTTGAAAATTTATTTGCCATCATTTGTTTACATTGGTCCTGAAAAGCCCCGATGGGGAGTGGTCAATTACGTTTATGTACATACACATACATCTATGAGACTCTAGAAATCTGCAAAACAGATCAAAAACGCTAAGTTCTTGATGATCGAAATAGCAGCATGATACACATCGGAATGTGCTGAAGAACAATTAACTTGTGCTTTTGGTATATGGGAAATCTAAAGAAAACTTTGTGAAAGAAAACACATAAGGGTCGCAGAATAGTCTGAATTCTTTTACTGAAAATGACTGCAAACAGTGCTATTTAAAGGTATTTGTGATATATTTGACAAATATCTCCAGTAATCAGCCCAAGAACCAGTGTCCCTTTTTTCTTTTGTCGAAATTACAACGGGCAAGACAATGGAGCAGTGGCAGTCCTGGTAGAGCTCATTTGGCAAACCTGTTGTGATCCATCAGTGACTGCTGAATGTTATTCCATTTGATTTCATTCCGTTTTATCAGGACTTACATCACAACACTGAGTTCAACGAGGTTTGCGGTCAAAAGTTCGTTTACCTTTGGAAGAAAACTGTCTTTGTGTCGCCTTGAGCTATAAAAATCAGCGAGTAATCAATGTGAAATCAGTCATCCCGAGCTGTGTAGAGCAAACCTATTCTCATTTTACAGCTTACAAAGTTTCCGTGTCGTTTTACTTTCAGTTTTTTATGATTTTGAAACCACGCTAATTTAAAATAAATTTACAATCATGGTCAAATATATCAGGCAAGGGAACCCACCTTCGGAGATATTGAGGACTAAACTACCTTTAGAGATGGTTAGGACTACGGTATTTCCGTTCTCCTTCACGACTCGGTGATGTGAAACAGTCGTCGTATTTTCATTTCCGTGGCTCACATTTTAACCAGATTCACTAATGAATCAATAAGCTCAGCTCTTACTAATAAAGAGCGTAACACATTTTTTTTTGCTTGAACTTAATTACAGGTTATAAGTGTGGAGTATGATGCGACCTGTAACAGTGCGGATGCAGCCTCCCTCACAGCCTCAACCACAAGCGAGGTTTTCTTGTTTGAGCAGGCTGATGGGGTCCAGGCCGGTATCGACTACGTGTGTCACGTGACCATGACGGTAGAGGCCTATAATGGAACAAACTTACCGGATGACCCGGGGGGACAAGGTTTCATTGAAATTCAGACCTCCCCTAAAAGTGAGAAAGCAAGTATCACCACTCTGGAGGGAAGGGGTAAGACGTCGTTGAAGACTATTCAGGATATTACATGTATACTCTTAAACATAAATAGTTGCGATTGACAAAATTTAAACAAGTTACAATGTGTAAAGAGGAAGCCACATCAGCCCTAGATGGTTTTCATGGTCCTCCGCCATGATCGAATTAACAAATTGACGTCTTTTGTTTTAATAACTTTATTACAATTACAGAATACAAACATATAAAACTTACAAGTTACAACACTTTGCTAAATAATGAGTTTGTAACAAAAAGAAAATTAACAACGTATTTTACATTACTCACTTACAGTACTGCACTTAGTACACTCGGCATTACTCACTGACAAAACCTTGCATAACCTCACTTACGCTTGTATTACTTACTTAACATACGTATACTCTAACACAAGCCACTTACACTGAAGAAACTGTAAGACCAAACTAGCAAATTAAATGTGTGCTTACGTACTGTATGCATTAATTTGTAAAACCAGACCACTTCTTTAAGAAGTTATTATGTGTGTTTGACATAAGCGCTATATGATTTTCAATGTCTATCTTGTCATTTACCAGATTTATGTAATCTGCGAACTGAAATTTAGCGCTGTTTAATGCTTTACAATAAAGAAAGTACTTACCGATGATAATAAGGTGATTTAGGGTTGAACAAGAAGACCAATCATTAAATACGCCGTACATGACTTCATTCTTGGAAAGGTTTAGGGTCTTTTTAGAAATAGACTGATACCATTCAATAAACTCCGACACAGAGAACTAGCATAGGGACACGATATGAATAAATGACTGACTGTTTGGTCGACATTTGTACAGAAGGGACAATGAGGGTTTTCAACTTTTTTCATTTTATACAAAATGTAATTAGTGTAAAGAAAATTATGAATAATCTTGTACTGGAATATTGTGAGTTTGATTTCTTTGGTCACAAGGAAGGGTAGCAAATATATTTTCTGACGTTCTTGGATATCAAATCCACATTCTATCAACGTCGGGTAAAGTAACTGTGGCGGCTTGTTCTACCTGTTTTGGATATTTTTTCCAGTCACTCGGCATTGCTGAAAGAAGGCCGTGATACTGTAAGAAATTACATTTTACTTTGAATTTTTGTAGGAACTCGTTGAATGTCAGAAATTTAGTGTTACTTTCGTCGAGAAGAGTGGATAATTTACAGATGCCAGCTTGATGCCAGCTTCGAAAATACGCAGAGGCTTTGTTAATTTTTATGAATCGATTATTCCAAACGATTTGGTCGAGGCGATAGCCGAGTGGATCCGCAGACTACTTTGACAATGTTATGACGAAATTCATTATCAATAACAGGACAGACGCATTAAAAACTGACATCAATTTGTTTTTTACGATAACAAATTGTCAAATTGCCGGCTCTCGCTCGCTGAAGCGTCGCATGAATTTTAAATTCATGTGTCTGTCCGCATATTGACAATAAAAATTAGCCAATGAGAGCGCGTGAATTTCTGCAGTTGTCGTAAAATTGGAATTTGACAATGTTGTTTTTTAGGATGGAAGACTGAAACCGGAAGGCCGGGGAAACTCAACTCTCATATGACATCTGGACGTTCATCAAAAATACCACACTATGCTTTGCATTTCGACTCTCGTCACGTTGCTTGGGAATGTGGTGGAACGCAATCTCTCGTTGTTGATCCATTACGTTTTTCTTGATTTATAATATAACTGTCTCTGAAGTCGAACACCACTGAACAGCAATGAATGTTACAACCTCCCCAGGATCTCTACCCCATGTGGAGAACAAGATACTAATACTACCAGTGGTGGAATGTATTCTACGTGTGTCCATAATAGATATGGGGGGAATGTCTGGTGTGTCCAACACCTGTGAAAAATTCAATGCAATGGCCAATTTAACTCATTTTGTCTTTCTATTTCTTTTTTCATAGCTCCTGTGACTAATGCGTCCCTAAACAGTTCCAATCACTATTTGGACATTACCTATTATGATTTCCAGTAAGTGAATTGTCCATTAAAATAGGTGGTTATCTCAGTGCAAACAAATTTTACGCTGCATCAGTAGGCATTTCTGTTGATTAAAAATGTTGGCATTTCTTCGTTTGTCCTTTCCTTCATTGCTAAAATCCCTAAAACTGAAAAGGCGCTTTTACCCAAAAAATATAAAAAGTAATAGCTGTGTATATCACAGAACAGTGATTAAATTTATAATTTAAGATGCGTTAATCGCATCCTACTACAGACTGAAGGTCTGCACAGTTTGGTAGGCGATCAATTTGTTGAACTATGTGAGATGTCTTTTCACCTTTTGTACATTTATCGTACCTTTCACAGTGTGGAAATAAATGTCTGTGCAATAGCTCAGGGGTGGTAGATTTTCCAATCTGGCTAGTGGAATCTGCCCTCACTTGCCCGATTAGCCAAAAGTAAAGTGCAAAACTTTTGGAGAAAATTATAATTACAGGGGTATTGTAAGGAACTCACGTTGTGAGGCGTTTTGAGAATGATTTTCGGGCTAGTGCATCAAGCCTGCATTTCCCCATTCCTCCGTTTAATAGTATTATAAATTTTCTTTCGGTTGTTTGGTTGATTTTGGAGAAGCTGTTAGTTAATTCCGTCCACGGTTTTCCAGAGATAATTAGTATTTAGCATTTAGAGTTCCAGTAGTGCCTCGAGGGTTATAACACAGGCTTATTTCCTTTCAGGTTTTCCGATGGCGACTTTACCGGTATTGGTGCGTTCAGAGACGACCTTTACCTGAATCCTCAGTATGTGCACAGTCCTTATGGGAGCTGGCTGGCAATATCAAACAACCCAACTAGTGACAGTTTTTCTCAGTGGTTTAGAAGTGATTCAAACAGAAACATTCATTACGAGGAGAAACTGGAGCTGGGGTTACAATTAGAGACCGATGCAAGAGGCAATCCAGTGTTTCGGCATTTTAACGACGAGTTCTTCCCAGTCGATGGCCGTGGATGGGGAGCTGAAGGACAGCGTGACTGTTTCACCAATGCGCTCAGGAATTATGGGTACGTTTCAAGTAATGTATCAAACGCGAGAAAGTGTCATGGGATTTCCAAACACCGAGGAGAGAGTTGAGATACGACTCGCAGCGGAGTATTTTTGACGAAATTCGAGGTGTTTGGATAGCCGATGAAACACTGTCTTGACTTAAGATCGGGTATCCAAACCTCGTTCACAGTTGTGATTTTGTTTCTTTTAACTTGATAAATTATTAATGTGTTTGAGAAGCCGCTTCTTGTGTAATTTTTGTGTGGTTCAACCCGTCATATGAGAGGCGCTGATGACTAACTTGTAGCATGCGTGATGGATTATGATTCATGAAAAATGAAGCAGTCTTAAACGTTTGCATATCACTTTTAACACAGTGTCGAAAGTTAAAAGGCAATTTCATTAGTTCTGGTTTTGGTTGTACTACGGTTTGAGATTGACTGAGTTGTCTTATTGGTAAGTAATTGGTTTGGTTTTGGTATTACAATGGTTTGAGATTTGCGGAGTAGTCTAATTGGTAAGTCACTGGTTTGGTGGTGGTTTTTCTTTGTAACGACACTCAAATGGAAACCGCTTATTGAAAATAACACAACACACCGTTTGTAGCCGTGGAGGATGGCGCTCTAGTGATCAACTTAAAATTTGTTTGGTTTGAATTCTAGCATTTTGCTTTATCCGCCGCGATATCTAACGTACTTGGGTAATGCACATAACTTAAAATGAAATAAGTAAATAAATAAATCACTTCATTTATGCATAGAGGTGTTTAGCACGGCTCTACTATAATTGTGGACACTGAAATAGGCAAATAAATAATTTAAATTGAACAAAGAACTGGCGGGAGACTGATCAGTTGGCTATTTTTAAAGCGTGGAGGAGTTGAATCTTGGACCACCAAAGGCAAATCCTAGTAGTGGCAGGGAGACGGATTTGATCCCGGGACCTCCGGAGTCCAGCGCCCTACCACTAGGCCACGGTCTTGGATGTTGGATGTGTAAATGTGTACCGTCATTTTGGAAAGAAAATCATAAGCGATTGACAAACATCGCATTGACGATCAGGATTTTTAACCTTACTCACTTCAAGCTATAGAAGCCAGAACAAGCTTTAGGTGTATTAGCCATTTGGCCCATCTATTTACTTCTCTTTTCAGATTCACGGCTGCAGTACGCACAGCTTTTAACTTCTCTGGCAACGAAATCTTGACATTCTCCGGCGGCGAGGAACTGTGGGTGTACATTGACAAGACACTTGTGGTGCAGTTATTTTCTGATCCAGTGGACACCAATATTCCATGCCGCACTATCAGCTTGGCAAATGCTGGTAAGTTGCAATGAGAGTCTAATGTGCCATTTGTCGGCGATATCTAAGAAGATGAAATATGGTAGGAGATAATTTATATGTGAGCTAAAATGAAGAAAAGCTCGAGCATAAAATAACTCTTTCTGAGTTCTGAGAGAAAGCTTTTGATATGGAACAGCAATTTGGTGGGAAGGATTTCATGTCAGGAACATGTTACTCTGTGCGAAGGCATTCTTATCGGGGATTCGGCAAAAAGAAATCAATCTATTTCCCCTCGACTCATCATCAACATCATCAATTAACTCGCCGTATTGTGGGTATTTGGAATTCTGTTGGTATTCTGTCAAGATTAGTATCGTTGTAATCGTTCAATGCCTATCATTTGAAGACTTAACATATTGTTTACTGTGCTGCATTTAATCATGTTTATCTACCGTGTTTTTCTGTTTTTAGCTGGTAACGGATCGATAGTCCCTGAAGGTGGTACA
>JAHPZR010006592.1:12500-47500 GCA_019787425.1 Platygyra sinensis | reverse complement strand
TTATCAGGGAGTTTAAGGACTAAGACGACCACGCCGAGTGAAAAGTCGATTTAGAAATGAATTTATATTTTACCTACGAATTTCTTCCTCCTTGTCAAACTTATCTGGAAACTGAATATGAAACGCGGTGCAAAATTCGAAATGTACATTTTGAAAATTATCCGTCGTGCAGGTTCTCCACACAACGCAGAATTTAGTAATTTTAGGTTGTTGTTTTACAGAGAACGGCAAAGAAATGCACTAAGACTCATAACGCACGTGCAGAGCCATTCTGCTGCTCATTAAACCTTTAATTACTTGGTGTAGGCATTGCTTACCATATTTGGAAACCACCCTTACCGTTGCGTGAGTGCCAGTTTTCCTTGCGGTTAGTTTCACTGCATTTTGCTTGCAGTTAGTTTTCATTTTTGTTAGGGTAACTCCATATAAATTTATAGTACTGGACCGGATTGTTCAAAGCCCGATTAAGCTAACCCAGGGTTAGCGAGAACTTTGATTTTAGTTTTGTAACTTTTTGGTGAGGTGTTCTGTTTATATTTATTGCCCGTTAGTTTTAAGCTGTAGTAATCTCAAACTACCCCAAACGTTAGCGATAAGAAACATTTTTAAACGAGAATAAATAATGCTGCAGTTAACTTTTAATCCTGGGTTAACGTTAACCGGCTTTCGAACAACCCGGCCCTGTACTGCAGTTTAAATTTGAGTATAACCACCCGGACTATTGAGTGAGTGCCTACACCAAGTAGTTACCCTTTGTTTGGCGGCGTTTCCGTTGCCGTTGCGGTTTTCTTAGGTCCCGTTTACACGGGTCCGGACAAATCTTTGCACGGACAAAAACTTGCACGGTTCCACCTTGCATTTACACGGGACCGGAGGAGCTGGACGAATTTTTGTAAAGTTGCTCTGCAGTACAAACTCTCTGATATGTTCCACAGGTATTCAGTCATTTACTGCTATAACCACCTCTACCGCTTCACTTACCCTGAAAGCTCTTCTGGATTTTGAATTAACCACATCTTATGAATTATATCTGAGAATTACTGATACTGGCAACGGATGGACTGGGAACGTTACAATCAAGGTAAACGAATTTTGATCGTTTATTTTAAGAGTCAAATCAAACCGAACACTATTATGGCCAACCATCTACGGCAGCCAGAGAGAATATGAAACGCAAAAGATAGCGAGAATAAAAGGGCCGAGAAAAAGAAAAGAAAAGGGGCAAGAATCAAATTTGGAACGAACAAATCGCAAAAAAAGGAAGTCTAAATTTTGGCTGATGCGCACACGCCAAACTAAACTGTTGTAAATTTTTGTACCTAATCTTAGGAAATTTATCTTTTTGGTAAAAAAAAATATAGCTTTTACAGGAAAGCTAAGGCCCATTTAGCCAAAAACATGATTTAAGGTCAAAGGGTTAGCGTATGGTTGTCATGTTCACTGTATGCTTATAATCAAACTAAATCCTACCCATTCTTAGCTACTCTGATTACTTTTTTGTTTGCTGTTATCTTTGGTGTTTTCTTTCTAAGTAAACCTAGGCTTGCACGTTCCGAAAAAGAACCCAAACA
This sequence comes from Platygyra sinensis, assembly GCA_019787425.1. Taxonomy (NCBI): domain Eukaryota; kingdom Metazoa; phylum Cnidaria; class Anthozoa; order Scleractinia; family Merulinidae; genus Platygyra; species Platygyra sinensis. The sequence continues at coordinate 45,929 of JAHPZR010006592.1, read as the reverse complement.
TGTCATGTGGATATTTTGTTTGGTGTAGGTCTTTGTTGAAGATTACAACGATCACTGCCCTTTCCTGGCAGAAGTCAATATAGACCTGGATCTAGAGCCGATCCCGCCCCTTCAGAAAGACGCATTCTTCACCGCTGCAGCCACTGACAGGGACAGCGGTGTGAATGCTCAAATCAGATTCAAGGCCAGCGATCCAGAAAGAATGTGAGTAAAACACCCCAAACATACCCAAGTTGATTTTAGCCCTTTTGGCTCATCATTCAAAAAGTTACATAACAACTTGTAATTCAAGCAGGGCTACATTGAACAGGAGAGCATGTCCTTTCCATGACTTACGTGCAGAAGGATATTGCTGGGTCACATTCCAGCACTTTAAATTAACTCAAAGTTAATCACAGTCAAACCTCTGTTAAGCGGCCACTCTTGGGGACAAGACAACTGTCCACTTAAAGGAACACAATCAGCTTTTGGACGAGCAGAGCTAGACACTAGTTTTCTCACTTTGAAAATAGTTCATCCCAACCTGAAATCAAAGTACATCCAGAATTCCGCTTCAACCTTCGCAGTGTTTTGCTTGATTTTCAATCGTTTACTGAAAGAGTTGTTTTTGATTGTGCTTTTGCTTATCCTATAATGTTGTTTTCATCATATTTGGTTAAAAACAGTATGGATCGTGTCTCTGTGATATGCAAATTAGCTATGAAATGGTATCTAATGCGCATGTGTTCCAGCTGACTGTGTCCCTTTAATAGAGGTGACCGTTTAATAGAAATTCACCTGAAAACAACGTTTGGGCGTGGTCCAGTTTTCAGCTTATCAAATATCAGTACAGACAAATGTAAGAGGAGAAAAAGTTGAATAACATTGGTTATAATACGGTCCCATGACGTTCACAAAAGCGAAAGAAACAATTACATGTACAGACGCGACATGTCTGTTAACCCAACACTGTCTCGTGTGGTGTACAAACAAATTAAAACGATTCGAGACTTTGTTTTGTGATTATTTTAATTAAATACTGCTGAAAATGCGTTTTTACAGTATTGTCATTCGTTTACCTTCATCCGGCTAAAAACGTCCAACTTCGTCCAAATCTTCCTTGCCGTTTAATAGAGGTATAAAACAAACCAAAATTACCCTTCGGACGGCAAGAAGCTGGCTATCGTCTTCCTTTTGTTTGCTTTTGTTTATTTTCTTTGTCATGCTTGCACTTTTGGAGGTCTAAACTCCGTTCACCCAGGTTGAAGTAGCACTTTCAACATTATTAATAATGAAGGGTCCCAAAAATTCTGAGCTTACCCCGTGTTTGTTCTTGTTTGACTTTCCAAGAACAAAGAACAACCTTTATTTACCCTCGGCAGTGTTTATACCACAAGTGCTAGTGTGGCTGAGCAAACAACTGAAACAAATAATTCAAACTGAACATAACATTGTTCAAAATCCCAACTGGTCGGAGGCAAACCAGTTGGTTATTTACAAGTGTGGCCGAGGATTCGAACTCGGGGCTACGAAGAAACAAATCCAGTTAGTCGTCAAAGCGGAACTCGAACCCGGGACAGCCGGATTGCGAGTCCGACACGCTGACTACTCGGCCACGCTGCCTGGTTTTCTTGGATGTTTTCAAATCGCCCAATTTCCAACAATGTCGTCAAACTCTTTCCTCCTGAAATGGTGTTCTTTGATTCCTTATCCTGCCTGGTTCAATTGTAGCATGTTCTTTTGTCAACAGACCCCACATCAATTCTACAAAGTTCTATGTTAATAATGGTACTGAGGTGGTATTTAGTAACAAAACTGTGAAGTGGACGTACAAGTACTACATATTTGCGGTGGACGGTGGCTCACCTAAGCGTGGAGACCGCGTTTCCGTGACTATCACATTTGATGCATCCTGTGAGAGCACTGGAGCTGTTGTTGCTGATGCTATTACTGGTGATGTCTTTTTCAGAGCCCCAGGACTCACAGGCTCCGAATATCGTAAGTCAATCTTATATCTCTTTTCTTGGGTTTATTCAGAAGCTTTGTAATAACTGTTTTGCAGTATTGTAACCAAGGAATTTGGCAGCGTTTTATCGTTCCGTGCGTTTCAACCTTAAATATGGTTCTATGCCAATGGGAAGTATTAATGTGCAGTAGACCGTTAAGGCCCTGGCAAACGAGGACACATTGTTGCGGACACATTGCTGCTCATGTTTCTTGGGCGCGCAAACGCGCGGGACACTAAATGAATGTTGTGTTTGACACAAAATTTGTGTCCGCAACAAATGTTGCGCGCGGGGGCAAAGGGAGAAACATTTGTGTCGGCAACAATGTGTCCTCGTTTGCCAGGGCCTTTACCAACGAGCAGTGGTCTTTACAAACTCTTTATCAGGAACCTCTGGGCGTCATAGTGGAATGGTCTATTGCAGCAGGCTACACGGTTATGACCTGAGCAATTTTGCCACACAACATGACATTATTGTACTTGTGCAACAGTGGCACATGACATTGTTGTGGTTACAATAAGTTGACTCCATTTTTGTCTCGTGATTGTGATAGCAAGTCACGAGTTGTAGTGACTGATCAGATCATACAAAAAAAAGCAAATTAGACGTCGATCTGTCAGTAAGTAATAGGCCACGTTCGATATATCAATATTCTGTCATGGCTCCGAGGCTTTCAGGACAAACTTCTATATTTGGTGGTATTTTCTTTGTATCCAAGTCTCTTTTGTGAACTGAGGAACATAAGAAACTTTTAAAAATTGCAATTTTGTCCTGAAAGTCTCAGAGCCACGTTAGAATACTGATATATCGAACGTGGCCTGTGAACGAGTGATAGGGTAGGTTGGAGTGATCAGATTATGCAAAAGAATGATCTTTTGAAAATGAGCAGGAGAGTTAAAATCCCACTTGTAATTGTTACGCCAATTCAAATTGTTCTTCGATCCATTTTTGCCAGATTCATTGTAGCGGAAAACGAGAAGAAAATTATTCAAATTTCGTCTCGATTGCCTTCAAATATAGTTCCCATTATCTATTGAATGGCCAGGTGGTTTCACTTTCTGAAAATGCACTACAAAATAACACGGAATAATAAGCAATTATTGAATGAGGCTGGGTAGGATATGAAGAATTCTGCAGATCAAGGAGGGTGTTATCCACAGAGGCCGAATCCTTCGAAAGCCGAATTCAATAATTTATTATTCATTCCAAAATATTTCCCCCTTCTTAAAGGAGTTTCGCCATTTCGCTCTTTGTTTTTCTGCTCACCAAAAATAACACAACCTCATCCCCAGGTTTTTTTCGGTCAACGGTTCAATAATCTGCAGCGGGCTGCACTTTTGACGTCATTGGTTCAATATTTAGTAAACAGCAGCTGGTTATAGTGAATTATGCGTGTCGTTTTAACTAATCAGAAACGGGGAAATATTTTGAATGAATAATAATTATTATTTCGTGTTATTTTGTAGTGCATTTTCAGAAAGCGAAAGCAACTGGCCATATCCGACAAAAATGTGAAAAAAGGATGGCCCATCTGATATTAATTTTTCACATGGTTGGCACAGGCGCGTTTATCATTTTTAATTCCAGTATTACATCTTGCTTAAACAGCAAGCCACCCTTTCAAACGAACAATCTTCTAGCTACCTATGGAACAATTTCTTTGTAACAACACTGCGTATTTTTGGCTAACTGAAGTTTACTTTATGCGGGCAGGATTTCTCTGCGTTTCGGGCGGTGTAAACTTAAAATTTTTCTCAAACTCGTTCTCCTGTCAACAGGTAATTCACAAAGACCCAACTATTTCTTAATGCACCTCGATTACAGTCGCAAGGGAAATAAGGGCGGATAGGCTTTATTTCCTTTTCCTCGATATGTCAAATCAACTAGAAATTCAACCATTAACCTCTATTTTTCATCCCGATTTCATTTGCCAGTCACAAACACATTTTAACATGGCGAATTTTAACTTGTTAATTCTTTTGGCTCGAAAAATAAATTTTCGTATATCACTTCTTTGACAACATAAACCTGCTGTTTGTCTTGATATGTCTAATTGAATTGGTGCTAAATTAAAATAACTATGGCAAGGTTTAGTTAATTTGCACATCAATTCACCATCTGAGCTAAACTAGAATGCGTTTTCTCAAAGGCCATCTGTCTTCTTGCAAGAATTTATTGTCAGCGAGTTAGTTTCCATTTCAATTTTCTGGCTTAAGTTCTACAACATTGAAATGGATTTTAATTGTAATTTCTGATTTAGGGAAAGGGAACTTTTCGATTTAGGACTGAAATGACCAAAGGAAAAGTAGAATTTTGACATTTGTTGCTACATAAATTCAATTTCAAATAGTTTATTTTCGGATGGACAATTCCAACCCAACTTATACCAAGATTAGACGCCGTACTTCACATGAGCCGAATCATACGCTTATAAGGGAGAACAAAGGATTTTTCTCATTTGCATTGGATTCGGCCCATGTGAAGTACGGCCTCTGAACTTGGTCTTAGGCCCAAGAACATGGCACCTTAACTTGACGCATCTAATGCTGTCGCAAAATATAGTTTTCTTCTATTGTTATGGTAAGTTGATAAGTTATGACCTGTATTACTGAGAATTGCTTATCCGATATTTCCTTTTCAAATTAATCAACCAAAATCTTCGAGAGATCTTTATCGTAGTTTGCGGTTAAGTAAGAAAGTGGACGTCCCATACAAATAGGAGAACGGAAAATACGAAAGTGAAAATACTGAAAAGGGCGTCTGAATATCGAGTTTTTAAAGCTGTTAGTATGAATTTCACTGATAACCAAACAGAACGACAGAAAATCGACTTTTCTTCTCTTTTGCGTCCACAAATAGCCCTCAAGTAGATATGAAATGTGATATGTTTTTTAAAAAGCCAAAATTTAAATTTTACTCGATTTTTCCTGACAATTGCTCTTATCATCGACTGAGAATGTCAGTTTTTTGTTTGCTTGGCTATGTGGTAAGGATTCATGCTGTTTTTATGTGAGGTAATTAACCCTTTCTTCTATTAGTCAAAAGAGCCAATTTCCAGATGAACAGGCCCCAGACAACTGGAGCTGTCACCGGGGGCTGTCACAGCAAGATCACGACTAGTGAAAGGTCCTTAAATATCAAAGAACTTTACTCGTCGCGTACTGCTTTTAAAACAAATAGTTTGTCATTAAGAAATAGCTAATTTGTATTAGAAAAGAAATATTTCACCATCCGAGATGTTCAGCAAGACAAGCCATCTGTTCTGTAGTAACCCTTTTATTCTAAGTGGTTTTTCAGTTGCAAGAATCGACCTCAGCATTAAATGACCCATCTTCCATATAATTTCAATGTAAATGTAATTTCCACTCTCAAAGGCGAACTTACTAAGACGATTTCGAAAACATAGTAGAGAGCTAGACTTCTACTTTCGTTGTTATGCAATTAAAATTCAAATTCAACACATTCTTTGCAACTTTCATTTTTATGGAAAACTAGAAATAGAAACTATTCAAAATTCGTTTTCTGCTCTAGGGAAAAGCGAACTTGGTGACTCTGGTTTCAGAAATCAAGAAAGGAAACCGAGACTTGTGACTAACTTTAATTTTCATGGAAATCGCAAAATAAGACTCTCGATTTTTACACCTTAACGTTTAAAATATACCCTTGGCGAAGTATTGTTTACTTTTTAGATAGATATCTTCGTTTTACAGACAAAAGCGAGGCGAGCAACGAAAACCGAGAAATCAATTTGTAATCAGAAATGTCAAAACATCACTTGTTTTGAACTGACATTTATGTTGATATGAAAACAGCTGGTAGTTTAGAGCTCCTCTTTATCAATCCTTGTCCTAGATGGCTTTTTGAATATTTCACTGTAACATTGCTCGTTGCTCTTTCTTCCAAAGTTCAAGCTGTATATAATGAATGAAGCTGACCCGCTCTACTCATCATTCATCGTTAACTGTGTGTTTAACGCCTTCACAGCCTACACCGCCATCATGCTGAACATTTTAACAATTCACGCCGTGAGAAAAACTTCGTCGTTGCCAAAGCCTTTAAGACCATTGCTTCTCAGTCTTGCTGTTTCGGATCTTGGTGTTGGTTTATTCGCTCAACCCTTGTACATCGCGCTGATGATCCGTCCAACGGCCAACTCTACGGAGATCGTGTTGAACATCGTCGGTTTAACCTTTTTTTTCGCTTCATTCTTGACTGTTGTGGGGTTAACAGTAGACCGATTCTTGGCCGTTCATCTACATCTCAGATACCAGGAACTTGTGACTCACAAGCGTGCTATTGCTGCGGCGATCTCAATTTGGGTTCTAAGTATAATTCTTCCGTTGTTTTCTTTACAAAGTTCACCAGCTAAAGGGTTAATCAATTCTGTTATAGGCTTTTGTTTCATTATTACAGCAGTTGCTCATTGCAGAATTTATGTCGTTGTGCGACGCCACACAAACCAAATTCAAGTCTTACAAATGCAATTAGCTGGAAAAAGCCAGGTGGAAAATGCTGTGAGACATAGAAAATCTGCTATCAGTACGATCTACATATATCTTGTGTTTTTAACCTGTTGTCTGCCAAAGTTTTGCGCTACAGTTGCCCTTAGAATCCATCCGTCAAGTACAGCTTTAAATGCTCTACGCTTTTACACAGGGACTCTGTTGTTCCTCAATTCTTCTCTAAATCCTGTTTTATACTGCTGGAGGATGAGGACAATTCGACGCGCTATCAAGCATGTGCTGCAAAACGTGTATTTCCTTCTCAAAACTGAACAAACTTGTTGAAACTGGAAGACGCCGATGGAACAAATTTAAAACACTACTACAATATCAACTCCGGGGGGGGGGGGGGGTACTCCCTATAATGGCCTATACGGGGAGGCTCCGCCCGAAAGGGGTACCTTTTTCAGGCTTTCGGTATATAAAAGGGTAGGGAAATCGGTCATTTAGGTATTTACAAGGGCCTTAAACTATAGTATTTCGAGTAGACGCCACTTACGGCTGTATCAGTTTATTTATTAAGCACTACATGAAAATGAGAACTAGACTTCCTAAAGTAGGTATGTGAAAGGGGTACCTTTTTGAATAAAAGGTATATAAAAGGGTTACCTTTTCTGCCAAAATGGTATATAAAAGGGTAAGGGGTTGGACCTCGGGGCGGAGCCTCACCGTATTAAACTTTGGTAAGTACCCCCCCCCCCCCCCCCCCGGTATCAACTACTGTATTCACAAATCGTTTTCTGCTTTAGAGAAAAGTGAGCTTAGTGAATCTGATTTCAAAAATGAGAGAAGGAAACTGAGCCAGAATCCTGAACGTCGTTTGTTGTTATGTAAATAAAACTAACATTCAACGCCTATTTCTAACTTGAATTATACGGCAAACGCAAAAGCCGCACAGCTGCAGTCTCTCAACATATCGAACGCACTCCCCCATTCCACGATTTCTCCTAGTTTATTATTTCACTGGATTTCGTTGTTTTCCTGGCAAAAATGATTTACAAAAAATTGAAGTTAAACCGAGTCGTTGATTTAGATAGGAATATTTATTTTTTGCCTTTTTACTTAAAAGCAGGAGGCAGTTTAGAAACCGCATTTATCAGTCCCAGACGGGAAGCGGTGTAATTCAATACATTCGGGCCCGGAAATGAAGCCGAACACGACATGTTTTTCTCTACAATAATTAACAAAAGTGAACACTGTGTAGCTTAAAAACATCGAATTAATATTCAGCTTCTTATTCAGGGAAGGAAACTTTAAGATGTTTTCTTTATGTTCTCTCACAACAGCTGACAAATACACATTACATCTCCAAGATAAAAGCAATTTTTCATTTATCGAAATCCAGTGAAAATTTCCCTCTTTACTCTTACATTCGCAAGGTCGAAATGAGAAATTCCCCTGATCTGTCACCGTGCATTTTTCGTAATATACGTTTTGCGAATGTAGACTGAATATGGGGCCAGTACATCAGTCCTTTATCGTTTCACCTGTCCTTTTTTGTCATCGTCTTAATAATGCCCGTCATCTACTGCTGTTAAATCAAACAATTTTTTTGACTTGTATTTAGTCATACTGCCATTATAATTATCATGAAGTGAAGGCAAAGAGCAGGAAACATTACGATTTCAATGTAGAACTAACCTTTGCGCTGTGTTATTCGTTATAATAAGTGCGGCGACGTTTAGATTTGCCGAACGCTTAGCCATATAGTCTTCTTTAGAATACCTGTTCATGATGGTGTCCTTTCTCGCTTCGTCCTAACTAGCTGAGCCAAAGCTATGCTCAAATAAGACATCCGTATTCTAGTTTTTTATTTTAATACGGCTATTGATAACCTACAAAACGAAACTGGTTTTTTTATAATTGTAATTTTTGTTTTGGGGGAAAGTGAACCAATTCTTTCGATTTCCACAACTGAAGCGGCACTGAACCCCCACTGTCTTTCCTTTACTGGTGATTTTGTTTTGCGAGAAATGGTGACGAAAACTAGAACTCAGTCGTTAGCTGAAACATGGATATGTAAACACAGAAGATAAAAGCAGCGACAAAGCATTTAAGGTGGCTGACAATAGTTTTATTTGTACAATGAACGAGTGGAGTCTGCATACGTGCCAAGTGGCCCATCAGCCCGACTCTTATACGCCGTTTTTTGTAGCATGAAGCGACTAGAATTATTTCTAATTCCCCCTTGATGGGATGCTAGTCCATTACAGGGTTACCGGTTGCCAGCATTCAGTTCGCCGGTACTCATTTATACACCTGAGTGAACTGGAGAGAGAGGCATTGTGATACTTAAATGTCTTGCCCCTAGAACACAACACAATGTCCCTGGCCAGGACTCGAACCCAGATCACTCGATTCGGAGGCGCGCGCACTAACCATGAGGCAACCATGCCCTCACAATGAATGAGTTAAGATTTTTGTCCAAATATCCTGCGAGCAGAGTCGCTTCGATTTTTCTTAGATAGGTCGGTACAGGCTTTCTCCTTCCCAACTTATATAGGAAAGATCAAAGCGACTTTGCTCGCAGGTTGAAGTCCGGAGGACAGAAACATCCACATCAGAATAGCCCTCGACTCGATAGGGTAATTCTTAAGGCGAGGAGATGTAAAATTAAATGGGGATTTTTTTTCTCATTTGATAGAAATTAAGTTGATAAGATTATAGTTATTTGCCTGCATTCAGTTCTTTGTAACAACTCATTACTTTATCAGTACTTACAATTAAACAGCCCAAGTGTTGCACCTAAATAAACTCAATGCTTATTGGTAAATTAATGATTAGTGTAAAATTTACACTGTGTCACTCAACAAGCAATCTCCTCAAAGCTTCGTCATGTGTATTATACGATGTACATTTCAGGTATCTTGAGTTGACTCAAAGAGCCTTTGATTCTTGTTTTTAGCTTTAGACTCGGTCACCAAACCGAGGTGTCGTGGCTGCAGGACTGGGTACTACTGTGTTGGTGATGGCACTGAAGAGCGATGTGGGGTAAACTCACCAACTGAGTTTTCTTTTGGATCTGCTGCAAGCTGTTCACCTTGTCCCGAGGGATGGGTGAGTGAATAATTGCAATGAGCTTGGGAGTAGTAGAACACGTCTTGTTCAAAAGAGTAGAGAAAGTAAGAAACGACGCCTGGATCAAAATTCTAAAATGTTGTCTTGGTTTAGTGTTGTATTTTTTACATATATCTTTGCTATGATAAACCCGTAGGTGGTATTGCTGGCGTAGAGGAAAACATTAGAGAATTTTGTCTCCCATGGCAAGAAAATGTCAAGAACTTTATATTCAGGTGTCGGAAATTCCAATCTTTTTGTCAGGGAATTCAATTTTACGGTTGCCAAAGGTTTAGATGTGAAAGGTTTAAATTTGATTATGGCCCCGTCATTACAGTCAATGAAAATTGCTTTCCTCGAAAAGGATTAAAATTATATTTGAAATATAAATTGCCAACTATTCATTTTTGTTCAGTTTTACTGTAGTCGGTGGGAATTGTGTTTTGCTCAGCGAAATGTCTGGTAACTTGTGTTTGGGAAACGTTTAATCTCTGAACAGGAGCTCAGGCGTGTGAAGCGCATTTTATATGACAACTGAAAATCCTATTGCGGTGTTTCGTTTATTTGTCTTCAGCTCTGTGTGAACGGCACCGCGCTTCCTTGTCCAGAAAGTACTCATGTCAAGTGTAATGAAACGGTAAGTAGAATCAATTAACATTTAAAAGTCAAATGGACAATTTCTCTTTTTTTTTTTTAGTTTTACCCTCTGGGAATATCGATCAGAGCATATGGCGAGTCCCTGTGGTATTCCGAGAGGGGCTGGGTAGCGTGTGTGTTGAAGAGGCGTGACGAAAGAAAGGAACAGTATGTTAATGTTGTGATAGCTCTTTTCAAAGTCAGATTTCTCATTTGCGTTACAATTTTATCCATTGTGGATTCGAGGCAATTTTGAGCTCAAACTGCAAATGGCTCGAAGTTGCGTCGCATAAATGCCAGATTTTGTTGTTGTCTAAAGGAGAAAGTTGACCTGAAAAGGGCTTTTGCAACTCGTGCAATCTATTTTTTAGAGGTTAATTCCTTATCTCCTCGTTATTTCTGGCTAGTTTTGTCCTGAGACGTGTTTTGACTGCGAGCCTGGCACAGTTTGCTGGGAAGGGATGAGGCAAGATTGTACACCAGGACGATACAGTGATGGAAAAGGTAAATTAAATCTTGCCTTAATTTGCTGCACAGCACATGTACATGTAAGGGAATGATTGTGATACATGTAGGAGGCAGGATCCGTGTTATAACTTACTAGGTCACCTCAAGCTTCTCACCTTTGATCAGGAAAAGGGTTTGCTAAATAAACAATTGTGGTTGGTCGTCCATTTTGAATCGCATTCCTTCTTGTTCTCGCAGGGTTCCCTTGTAAGTTGTGTCCTCCCGGAAGCTTCAACAATGAGACTCGTGCACAAACGTGCGAGTGTTGCCCTGATGGCTTCTCCAGTACTCATATGAAAACCAGCTGCCGGCCATGTCCTGCTAACGAGTGGGCAAAACATGAAAACTTCCCGAACTGTTCATTATGCCAGACGTGCTTTAGACTTGAGGACTGTAAGTATCTGTGCTTAGGCCTAACACCAGCGACATAACAGTAGAACAACATAAACATGCGACATCAGAAGGATGTTATGTCGTTATGGTTACAGTGTGAATATAAAACAGCATGAACATTACGACATGAGGAATAAAACTCATCTTTTCCATTTGTCTTTACGTCGATGTTCACATTGAAAAAACATGAAAATCTTATTTCTAGTAGTCATGCCCTTTGCTCAAATAAGCGTAACACAGTTAAAAATCCCAACTGGCAGGGGGCAGACCAGTTGGCTATTTACAAAGCATGACGGAAGATTTGAATTCAGGACTACCAAGTAACAAATCCTACTAGTTACAGGGTGGAGGCTTTGGACCGGGGACCTCGGGACCTCGGGACCTCCGGATTACAACACCAGCGCCCTAAACCACTAGGCCATGCTGCTTCCTTACCGACATATAATATCATATGGTATTATGTCGAAATGCTCCTATGTCGCTTGTGTGAACCAGTCCCGAAACTAGACATTCTATAGACGTAAGTGAGACTGTTTACACGCCACTGTGCTCCAACTGGCCTCAAATTTATGCTAGTCCAAGGCATGTTTTTCCTCAGACGTTTTGTTAGGCTTTCCTGGCATTTGGCCAGTCGTTTTGAGTACAGTATCATTGCAACAGTTACGAACACAGTAAGAGGATAAGGATTTTTTTTTTTTTAAAAGAGTTATGAGTGAAGTTTGGTTTCGGGTAACTATGGTTAGTTAGTTAACATTAATATTTAGACATTGAGAGTTAGGAAGGTGCTGTGTTTTTTTTCCGCTTGTTATTTGTGGACTCCTTGACCAAAATGTTTATATCTACCATCTTCTTTCCCTTCTGTAATGTTGTTATGTTATTGTGCGAGGCTTAATTCAAGTGACTGACTCTTAATTACATAGAAAGCTACTTTACAAGTCTAGTCTTAATTTTCGCTTGTTCGTTCTTTTTAACCTTTTCCCGTCTGTAGGGATTTTCTCCCCTTTTCCCAGACAGTGCTCACCTTTTCAGTTTATTCAGCTAGCGATTGGTGGTGCCTTTTGTCATATAATCTAATTTAACTGTTTCTCGTTAAGGTCCGTGCTTATCCGATGGCGCTTGCTTTCCGGGTGTGAGTTGTCTGAATGTTGGAGTTGGTTCGGCAACGTGTGGACCTTGTCCTAAAGGTTATGAAGGGGATGGAAGAAACTGTACTGACATCGACGAGGTAAGTAGAGGAGATTTATTGGGTGAGATAAACTTCTCTCGTCTAGCCCAGATATTATGGACAGCCGCGCGGAACGTTTGAGATTCCAGCCAAACATTTCGAATGACTTCAGTGCCGCCTTAGCAGCACATAGTTCATTGCAGTGGTGATTAATTCAAATGAAACTAACCTTATCAGACCCTACATGGCACTGTGTAGTTTAGCTTCAGCTGAATGCAAAGTGTGAAGTGCCTAGACAGAGACAAAGGCTTGTTGTTCAGGGAGGAGGGGATGTGGTCTGTGTCATGGCTTACTTATTTCCATTAGGCGAGGGGATGTGTGGATTTCTTTAAGGTGGAAACAAGTGTAAAACGATTCCCGTCCAAGTTGTTGGTCTGTCTCAGGAATATCCATTGAATAAGTTTCCTCCCCAATGAGTTATTCACTGCATCATCTATATCATCAGCGATTAACCATCGTTGTTGTGTTGGACAATATTCCACAGTGTGCCCGTGCCAATCCCTGCTATGAAAGCGACAAGTGCGAGAACCGTGTCCCTGGTTATCAGTGTGCCGCATGTCCTGACGGCTTCAGAGGGAATGCCCCGTCAGGAGTTGGTCTGGAAGATGCTCAGAACTCCAAACAAGTCTGTGAGGAGATCGACGAGTGTAAGGAAGGCATTAGCAGCTGTGATCCAAATTCACAGTGTATCAACACAAACGTGAGTCAATAAAACCTGTTATTATATGGCTAGCTCCGTGAGCGGGCAAGATGAACCAAATCGCGCGCTGTGATTGGCTACCCGAGCGGGCAAGATGGAGCCATCTTGCCCGCTCGGGACTACCCGCTGCATCCCGGAAGCAAAATTTCACCAAAAGCCATATAATAAATCCTTTATTGACCAAGTTTGTTCGGTCAAGATGGCTGGATATTGGCCTCGTTCTTTTTTTTTGCGAGTTTATGGACCTCGACTTCGTCTCGGTCCATAAACACGCAAAAAAAAAGAACTTGGCCAATATCCAGTCATCTTGACCTCACACTTGGTCAATAACCCATACTTATTGTTTTACTGGGCGTTAAAGTGCCCCTGTGACAAAAAATAAATTATTTTTTTTCTTTGGATTTCAAAACTATGTTAACTAAACACTAAGTGACCCAAGTTTTAATCCTTGATTTAAAAAAGGCACTTATTTATTTTAACTGGAACTTTCCTATTTAATGATCAGCCATTACTAAATTTAAGTTCTTAAGAGAGCTGGATCGAGGAGAAAATGACGTCAAAGGCTCACTAGTTTAAGAATGCAATGCGTGTGTACGCTGCAGAATTAATATGCAGCACGGGAGTTTTGGGCTTTCACACTTATAAACTCGCACTTTGCATACATAATAAGCTGCGTTCACACGCTTAAATTTTAAGTTGGTGAGCATTTCCCGGATCCAACCCTCTGAGGTCAAATCGGTCAGGTTTGCACGTGAGTAATGGCGGATCGTGAAATCCAAAACTTACACTCAAAGTAAACAGCCTTTGGATAAAAATGAAAGGTCAGAATTTTGCCAGTCAAGTGTTAAGCAGACACACTTTCAGAATCTCAAGAAAAAAAGGAAGTGATTTTTTTGATCACAGGGGCACTTTAATGATTCATAAAGAAGTATTTGAAGAGGGTACACAACCCTCGTTTCCCTTTCTTAGTGGGGCCATATCATCACCCATATGCACCCGCTATTTCGCTAGAATTCAAGTTAAAATTTATTTCCCATTTATCCGCAACCCATGGGCGCAGTATCGGCCGACAGACATGATAGACTTTCGAGTGGCGCCCATGGAACTCTCATCTTTCCGTAACTTACTCTAGCGGGGATATATTGTATCGATATCAAGTTACTTTTGCTGCTATACATAAAATTACGGACAAATATGTCCCATCATTTGGCAAATCCTTAAAACTGTTGAGTGTTTGATATAGACATCAGAAGCTAACAAGAATTAAAAGCAATTCTTTCCTTTTCACTCATCTACTTAGGTAACTTTTAATCAACTAGCTACCAAAATTGCAGGTGAAATATCAAAGTCGACGAGCAGAGACTATTGCTTCACCGACCGAAAGAACATCTGAAGCGGCCTAGCTAGACCCTGTTTATTTGTTAATTTATTATTTACCCGTTTAAATTTCGTTTTTTATTTACAGGGAGGTTTCCTATGTGGCCCGTGTAATCCTGGTTTCATTGGGGATGGTTACACGGGCTGTAATCCTGGTGACCTGTGCACCAATGGTTCCCATACTTGCCACGAGAATGCACAGTGTACCCAAACTGGTGCGGGACGATTCAAATGCAGGGTATGACAGCGTAAATGGTTTACTTTACTTGTCCTTTGCTATTTACCTTGTAACAACGTAAAAGGACGTTCACGTCATGGCATTTCTTGTTTTTTCTACTAAGGACAATTTTTGTTACCTCCTTTTTTACATGTATGCAAGAAACAAATTTGTTTCCGTTGCCGTTTGCTATAAATTGCTCGGCAGTGAAAGGTAAATAGCTTGAGGCTGTCTTATTGTGTATGTTGTTTTCGAAAAGCTCGGTTTTCGGGCGAAGTGTGGACGAGGCCTGAACTATGGAGAGATCGTGAAGAGCTCGTGGAAAGCTCGTGAAGAGCTCGTGGAGAGCTTGTGCAGAGCTCGTGGAGAGTTAAAAGTTCAAAGTTCTTGTCATTCATCTGAGTTTCACATTTACCATTATTTCACTCTTCAATCTTTTTCTTGTCAGTGTAAAGACGGGTATGGCGGTGACGGAGAGGAATGTGGAATTGATCCTGATCTCGATGGAATTCCGTCCGTTGGGTTGAGTTGCACTTTGCCAAACTGCTACAAGGTGAGGAATATCCTTTGCGCAAAGGAAAGATGCCTGTGTCTAATCAATGTTTTATTTTTACTGTAAGTTAAGTTATAGGGGCGATAACTAATTAGTGAGCAGGGCGATACGGTTACAGTCTTGTAAAGTATCGCAGTGTATCTGATCGGTTTTCCCAAAGTACACCTTATAAATGTCTTTGTGTATCATGCAATATTGGACCATTGTGAAATTACGTGCAGCCCAGTTTGGAAATTTATTTTGACAGTTTCTCAGTTGAATTGAAGGAATTGGAACGAGATTTAAGTACTTGCTCTGCTATGCCATGTGATAATTTGTGATATCTACCTTGCAGGATAACTGTGAAAGTGTGCCTAACACGGGTCAGGAGGATAATGATGGTGATACGGACGGAGACGCGTGTGATGAGGATGACGATAATGACTTGATAGTTGATAAATTGGTGGGTGTTATCTATCTCGATTACGATTTTATTAAATCCTTATCTTCACACTATATGTTGGAGACGTGTTAAGCGGCCTTCGCACGGCAAAGTTTTAAGTTTGCCATGTGAAGGCGGCACAACACGAGTTTGCCAACCTCTTGCGTTGGAAAACTCCAAAAAGTTGGCAAACTCGTTTTTTCACACGTCAAACTCGCGTCAAAGCACAACACACGGTAATTTGCAACATGGTCGACTTATTAGGGAACTTAAGCAAACCACGACGGCAACGGCAACGGGAACGTCGCCAAACAAAAGATTTAATGAGCTGGCCCCAGTTGTTCAAAGGCTGGATAACGCTATCCACCGGATAAATCGCTATCCAGCGGATAACGTGGTTTGTTTTGTCAATACTTATCCACTGGATAGCGATTTATCCAGTGGATAGCGTTATCCAGCCTTTGAACAACTGGGGCCAGAACAATAGCTGTGCACGTGCGTTATCAATCCTTGTACATTTCGTTGCCGTTCTCTGCCAAACAGCAACGTGAAATGACCAAGTTTCGCGTATTTTGGAGAACCTGGGCCACGACGGCAAATATTTTGGATTTCCCTATGGAATTAATCGCTGGCATTACTGATTTAGTTTGAGCAGGTTTTTAGACAGATTTGCGCTCTGAACGGGTTTAGTTACTTACGAAATTCGAGAGTAAAATTTAAATCCATTTTTTGCTAGGCGTCGTCCCTGGCGTCGCCGTCGTCTGTGCTAAAGTTCCCTATTAAGTGCAGTGGCACTCACATAGAGCATAGAAAGAAAAGAAGAGAAGAGAAAAACACACAACGGGTGGGGAAATAGAAAGGTTCGGAAGAAACCCAGTTTGTCCGCTAGCTCCTCCATCATTTTCTTTTGTATGTTTTTAGTACCTTTGTCGGTCATAGATGAAACTTCCCTCACAGCTGGACAATTGTGAACCTCTTTGATAAATTTTAAAGTGTTGACTAGCGTCCCCTATTTTGTAAAGTGTTAAGCAAACAAATCACTTAAATAGAGCACGTATTTTGATTGGTTGACAGTTACTACTTGTTTTCGGATCGTTTAAACGTAAGATACGAGTTTACCAACACGACAAAGTTGGTGAAAAAAGTTAGCAAGGATAGAGGCGAGTTCTGTTTGTCGCCAGCTGTTTGTCAACGTGTTTGCCGACTGTAGTGTGACGCTCACACACCAACTTCAGTTTGCCAGCAAGAATTTGCCAATTTTAGTTTGCCATGTGAAGGCCGCTTTAGTCAAATAGCTAGTGCGCTGGTCTCCGGATTGAAGGTAGAGTTTCGAACCAGGGTCATTGTATTGTGTTTCTGGGCAAGGCACGTACTCTCACAGAGGTTCGCTCGCCACAGATGTATAAATGGGCACCGACGAACTTAATGCCTAGAGTAACGGAAACAGTAGCAACAAGAATGAAAAAACGTTAGCCGAATAGTTATACGTGTGTTGCTTTAAAAAATAGTTGCTCAAGCAGTTTTGAATTCATATGTTTGTCTTTAGGACAACTGCCAGTTCGTGAAGAGTCTTGATCAGTCGGACACTGACGGAGATGGAGTGGGTGATGCGTGTGACAATTGCGTCAACACGCCAAATGCTGATCAACTGGACAGTGATGGAGACGGTATTGGGGATGCATGCGAAGCTGGTGATCCTGACAATGATGGTAAGTACTCTGCGCGAAATCATAAACGCACAATTTGACTTGTTTCTGCAAGCTAGAAAACGTTTAAGTTTTAAAAATAGTTACGTCACGGTTTTGTGCATCTAGAAAAGTTGAGCCTAAATTTCTCAAGTTCGTCCTATGAAATCCGTGTTTATATTCTCCATCCTAAACCATCCTTGTTCCTTTTTGGTTTATTATTAATAACTCTGGTGATTTTCTAGTTTTTAGGATAATTTTGTACGTGGCCAAAATTACTCAGACTACTGTGACTAATCTCCCTTAAGGTGGCTCCCTATAGTTTTTTGACCGCGCGCAAGCTGATTTCAAAAATCTCGCGATGGCGCGAGCTTTCAAACTCTACGCCAAAGTCGCGCGCGGAATCACGCAGTAAAATGCCGACAAACATGGCGTCCAAATTTTTAAAATTTGTTTACCGAAAATGTTGCGTGGATCGGCTCCGGTTTCAAACCATTTATCGACTGAATAGAAGACCCTACCTTTCCCTGCTTGATTTAAAAGAGAAATGTTTGAGGTGTGCAGGAGTTCCAACCAGTGAAGCTGATTTGTTCGATCGCCACGATCATCGAGCGGGGCAAAGCAAGGTAGTATATTACCACACACATTTGCAGTCCTTGGCGTTCTTTGTGGAGCAGACACAAAAGCTAAGATACAAGTCAGGATGTGAAACCTCTACAAGTTTAGTCGTCTGCCGAGGCGCGAAGCACGAACTGACGCTTCGAAAATAGAAAATAACCAAACACAGCAAACAACAATCGAATTTTAGCAGCCGTCTCTGTTCATTTAAAAGATTCTACATCCAATCTATAGGGTAACAATTCCTTGTTCTAAACTTTCATCTCCCAAAAAGTGTCGCAATATTGACAAAAGTAGCTTTAAGATGGGACATACGAGATTGACACGATTCTTCTCCCTCTCGTACACGCCAATACACGCCAATCGCCAGAGGGTCATTGATACGCATGCGCGCGTGGTCGTCTCGAAATTGTATGACGTCACAAACAAGCAAACGAAGAAAACACGCGCTCAATTTTCTCGTGTTTCCTTCGGTGAAATTTTGTGAAAGTTTGTATACTTCATGATATAAATGCCTACTTCACAATATAATATTTTGCCAAAATTTTATCTAAGGATTTCTTTTTTATAATCAAAAATATGAAATTGTAAGATTTTTAAGAATTCTTTAGATAAATTTTTCATTTTTTCAAATTAAAATATTGTCCGAAATCGTTTTCACAAGACTGCCGAGTTTGAAGATATTTTACCGAGGCTAACTCTAGAAAAGGAAGCAAATAGATGGAAAATAGCAAAAAATGGTTATCTTTACGATTGTTTGTTGCCATGGCAACAGTCTGCAATATACTCATATGAACGAAAAAGAAATCCTTGGTGTGTGGCTAATCTTCACTGTGAATTCCAGGAGCTTAAACCCAAAGTTGAAATAAATAGTTTATTTTTAGTTCTTCATCCTTCTTCAGGTGTAGATACTGTTAAAACTATAGGGAGCCACCTTAAGGAGCATAATTGAGATTGTGACAGCATCCCTTACTTCTTACAAGTGATTTTTTTCACGAAGTGTCTTTGTATTGTAAGCAGACAATCGGCGTACAGTCCCAAGTCACCTGATGGTGTCACACAATAGCGGATGGCCGTAGTATTCTTGCAGTTGCAGGGTGATCTTTCTCTTCTACTCCTCCCCATCTGTTTCTCTTCCACACCCTTCCCCCAAAAAAAGAATTTTGATACCATTTAAGTTCCAACAAGGATCTTAGTATGTGGCCTTTAAACTGTTTTAGCGCGCTTCGAGATTCTTGCAACGCGCCATGAGAACTTAATTATCATTATCGTTATCGTTATTGTTATTGTTATTGTTGATGGTTGTTTTCCTTGGTCCTGAAGCAACCGTTGTTGTCAAACCTGAATGTCTGCTTTGGCTTGTAGGATATTTTGCAAACGATACTTGTCCACAACTCAGCCATCCTGACTTAAGTGATTCTGATGGTGACGGTGTAGGGGATGTTTGTGACAACTGCCCCGCGGTACCTAACAACGATCAGGTAAGCGGCTAGTACGATATGACTAAATAAATGACCTAAACAAACACAAGGCAAATGTTTCAATTACAAATAGCTAAATGTTCCAGTAAATGTGGTATTTCAAATTTAGAACATCAATATGATTATGATTCTTTTGTCTTTAAATAAACCTTATTTATATGTAGCTTGTGGGGAAAACAGACAATTCTGAGTTTTGTTTATGTCTGTTTGTTTGTTTGCTTGGTCGCTTGTTTGTTTAGTTTTGTTGTTGTTGTTCTAAGGATGCCAGATTTCGCCTTTTGTTTATTTTTTGGCTAGCTTCAATTCTCACACTTCTTTCTATTATTCAGTAGTTAAGTGAATATTGAAAACTGTTTCATCTTTCCTGCAGCGTGATACCTATCAAAGTGGATATGGCGATGTTTGTTCTGGAGCAGGGAAAGACAAGTAAGTTGTATTTATCAGCATTACCTCAAATACATACATTCATTCGATGGAGCGAGCCGTACACTATTCTGATTTCCTAGCTGCACCTACGAATACGACGATTTTTATTGTTCAAAACGTAGCGGAGCGTAGCTAGTCCTTAGATGCGTTGCACGTTTTGTGTTTATCGGAATGTCGTGTGTGTTTTTCTATTTTTCATAGGGATGGCGATGGTGTACCAGATGGTTTTGACAACTGTGTTGATCTCCCAAATGGCGAACAAGCAGATGTCGATGACGATAAAATAGGTGCGTAAATAGTTGCTGTTAAAGACAGACATTGGTGGTCACGTTAGCAACGTTGCTCTCATTTTTACAAAAGCAAACAATGTGAATGGCTTACTGTGTGACCGTCAACGTTTGGCGCAACAAGCGTGACTATTAAAACCCTCTCTGTAACTGTTTCCTTGTGTATGAATCTTACTAACTATGCGAGAGGGCAGTACTGTGAGAATATCAGCCCTAGGTCTTGGTAGCACAGACCGAGGGCAGCGAGGTCCGTAATTTTAATAAGAGATTTGCTGCACGACTGAGAATGTTTAGGAAAAAATGTCACCGCAAGGGACTGGTAAAGGCCGATTTACACGGTACGACTTTGTCGCATGCGACAAGTTTACGACAGGCCTACGACATGAATTGTTTCGTGTAAATCAAATCTGCAACTCGCTTACGACTGTTGTGTACGTCAAAATAATTGTCGTAGAATTTTAAAACATGTTTTAAAACGCTGCGACAATCGTAGCCGAAATTTACAGAACATACGTATTTTGTGACAAATTTCTACTGAGTAGGGGACGAAGGAGAAGTTTTCTTGCGACAAAATGGCGGACGAAGTTGTTGTTGACTGGTTCACATGAAGTCGTTTCTGGAAAAGTACGGAACAGATTAAAGACCATTAAAGCGAAAAACATCTCGTTAGAAAATTTGTTCAAAGCGCGGGCAGCTAAAATATTTGTTTACGTTTGTTAGAACTTTTTCGCTTTGTAAATCCCGGTGCAAACTTTTGCATATTTAATTTTGTAAGTGAAAATGTCGTACGCGTGTAAATGGTCCCAAGTCATATTGTAGGCCTGTCGTAAACTTGTCGCATGCGCCAAAGTCGTACCGTGTAAATCGGCCCTTAGAAATCCCAGACTTCAAGCGCACAATTCTGATTGGGAGCCGACTAGGCGTATAATCACGTCTGATAGTAAACAGGCCAGAAGGGAAAGTGAGTTAAAAAGATAAAGAATGTTTTCGGAAACGTGAGCCATAAAACTACCAGAAAATCCTCAAGGGCGGTTGTGCGGGATCACTGGAGACAAGGCTGGGCTCAACACGTATTGGACCAGCAATGTAGCAATCTCAATATGTTGATTTTATTTATTAGCTGTCTGAACTAACTTAGTCGTGTGTCAAACGAGATTATTACAAGAAAGAATCCCACACTTCTTGTATATGTACCTTTGTAGTCGATTAGAGATCGTTCGCTCAATTGGCTGAGAAAGCCTTCGTCTGTGCATCGCATTCTCAGGAATCCGTACTATGAACTTTGTCAGGGTAGAATTTAGTGGAAGAGACGGACGTTGTATTCCTTAGACTTGACGGTATGAGATAACCAACGACCTAAAGAACAAAAAAAATGGAATTACATTGTCATGCGTTGAGACACGTGATCAAGACACGGATCAACCAAAAGTTTGACAGGGAGTCTCTGGCCTTCTTGGCACGCTATCCTCCGCCCCAACAAGGTTGATTGCGTGACGAGCCCAAAGAGTGTCTGCTTCATAGGAAGCTACATTCTTTCCAGCTTTGATCATTGTTGAAATGCTTCTCTGTTGCATTTTTTGTAGGAGATGCTTGTGACGACGATCAAGACGGTGATGGAATTTCTAATCTTGATGATAATTGCCGGTTGGTCAGCAACCCGGGACAAGAACACGTCAACTTAGCTTACGACGCTAAAGGTGTTTATCTTCATGTGTAATTCTCTTCATTCAGAGACTACTCCGAAATTGTAAGATTCTAAGTTCGCCTGTTGGGAGTTTTTTTTGTAATCGCTTGATTAACAAGTCTCGTGTCTCTATAAAATCGGTTACAGGTAGGAGCAGGAAAGCGACGAAAATTACCATTACCTGTGCATATTGCTCCATAGATTGTCGGCCGAAAGCAACACGCTCTGCTGTCTCTTTTCGTTAAAAGCAGTTTTTAGCGTGAGTCGAGACCCGATTGTAAAGCTTGGCGAATCTAACATCAAAGCAGACTCAAAATGGCTCTCGAAAATCGTTACAAAATTCAGTCTTTGCCCGGCATGAAACCAGGAAAGAGATAGATAAGGACGATCAGTGCACCCCCTTCGCACCCCTTGATTTGTGTTTTTAAAATCTCCCCGCAGCACAAGCTGTTGGTGATGTATGTGTCGATGACTTTGATGGTGATGGTGTGACGGATAATGATGATCACTGTCCATATGTTAAGCATATGAGTAAAACAAGCTTTATAGACCACTTCACAGTTGATCTGTACCCTGGACATGCCGATCCGCTGCCTGTCTGGAGAGTCGCTGAGAAGGTTTGTCTTGCACGGTCGTGCTATAATTACGTTCGATGAAGTCAGTTTCTTGAGGTTTTCGTGATATCGCTCTCTTCCTTCAATCTGCAGACACCTTGAGTAGCATAGTGATATACCGACAATGCTTAAGCAAGGCAGTTCTAAAACATAAGGAGAGAAATAACAATCTCAGAGTAGAGAACTGTGATAGTAAAGTGTCCGTACAAGGAACACGGTCACCCCGGCTTGGCTCCAAGTCACCGGAACGGTCAATTCGGAATTTGAGGCACTAAATATTGCGCCTCTCTCCTATTGATAAGAGGAAAAGGTGCTGGGTAGGGGTGAATTGTTTTCGCAGCGTAACAGAATGCTGCGGAGTAACCTGCAATAGACTAGCATGCCATCCAGGGGTAGTATGCTACAAAAAACAGATAAGGTGATTGACCACTAGGCTTAGGAGCCCTGTTTACAATACTACTTTTCAGGAAGCTATTAATAATCACACAGCGGTATTGTGAACAGCTTTTTTTTCTCCTCAGGGTATTGATGTCGAAGAAGTAACAAGCACTACATCTAGGCACCCTTCAATGCTGATCGGTTTGTATTTTTACGAGAAATTATTTCAAAATGAATTTTGCTGCGTGTGCGTTGGCTAAATGGGAAAAAAAGAGAACAAAATTCAAAACATTTGCTCATGGATTTTGTCTTTGAGTGTACATAACTTAACGATTAAAAATTAATTGTTGTGGCTACTCCTGTCAAGATACATTCGTAACACTAAACCCGCTCATTAACTTGATGTTACACGAGCAAATTGTTAACGCTGTTTTTTATACCGATTGTTAACTCACGTTACGCGAGACAGCTTTTCACGCAACTTTGTTGCCGCAACGGTCGGCAACGGCATGTTACACGAGGCGATTTTTATTGCAACATTGTTACAGTGTTCATCATAATCAAAATTCCTTCTGATCAATGATTTTGCATGTAGTTTGCAACTTTTTCACTTCAAAACATTACTGGTTTGGATGCCGGTCTAGATGAGACCGCGGTCAATATCCATTTCAGCCAATCAAATTCATGAATTTGGTAGTTTCCAGTCCTTGTGAGACAGAGCCATATAATAATAGTATAGAAAATTATCATTGTTATTGTAGGGCGTAGTTTGTGGAGGTTCGACATCGATTTTGAACGCAGCAATGTTGGATTACAAATCGTCTCGTTTAACATACAGTTGCTGACTGAAAGTGAAGAATGATCATCGCAGTAAATTTTCCAGTTTAAGCAACTGGAAAGAAGAAGCCTGAAAAAATCAGGGCTTCAACGGGATTCGAACCCGTGACCTCCGCGATACCGGTGCGATGCTCTACCAACAGAGCTATGAAGCTACACATTTGGAACGTGGCCAATTTATTGAGTTCATATTTTCCCGTGAGGAGTGATGACTGTTGTCGCACTAATGTTACGTTAAAACTGACTTGTCTCGTGTTTCTTGCATACGCCAGGAACATCCAGATACGGTCCAGTGGACTACACTGGAGTACTTTATATACAAGGAAGAGACGCCTCAGACTATGTGGGCGTGGTTTTTGGCTATCAATCAAACCGCAAGTTTTATGTGGTGATGTGGAGAAGAGAAAACAGCAACTTCCAGGAGTTGAATGATCGGGCAGGAATTAAAGGCGTTCAGCTAAAGGTGCGTCCGTTGCTAAGAAACAAGGTAGTTAGGGACTAAGCTACTTATGAATTCGAAGCCAAACACCGCAGAGGGTTTGTAGAACTGACTTTTCGAGTCTAAGCCCTTCATCAGGGCTTTGACGAAGGGCTTACGCTAGGAAGGTCGAAGTCTTTCATTTGCCCCACAACGCAGCACAACAGTTCCTAAATAAGGTAATGATTTTGTGTACCTTGGTTAGACTTCGAGTCATTCTGTTTCCATTTGTTCGTCTATGTCTGTTGATTCACTCTTCCTTTTTAAGTGCTCTTAACTAAAATTTTAATTGTTATATGGTAAAAAATAACACCAAACGAACGCACTGCGGGAAACTCCTCATTTTGAAAGGTCAGACACTGAGGCGCTCTAGACACACAAAGTCAGAACCAGTCAGTTTTAAACTGTATTACGTGACGGTAATGCTCAATCAACTTTTTTTCTGATTTCCGGCATTTTCCTGGCACTCTTTTGTTTTGAACCAGTTATGCAGAGGCTAGAAAGTAGAGAACTATCTCTAAAGTATATCTTGGAGTTCTGGGAATAACCCAAACTTTCCCTCTCACATGACATTGCATTGACTAGAGGTTTTATTCGCTTCGTGTTTCTCTCTAAAGCTTGTCGATTCCAACACGGGACCTGGGTCCACGTTAGCCCAAGCACTGTGGCACTCTGGAGACACAGCCAACGAGGTAAGTAATTCACTTATGACACTTATATCCCTAAAGGGAAATACAAACATTTGCGATTGTTACTGGTATAATCATTTTCATTTTTCCAGGTTAAGCTCTTGTGGCAGGATCCCAATATGGAGGGATGGAACTATCAGACTTCTTACGCTTTTCATGTCACTCACAGACCTTCCATAGGACTTATCAGGTGTGAAATAATAGCCTTGATGACCTGTCGTAGTACATAAATTGAGACATAAAATTGTGCTCTTAACAAACAGGTTCTTATTATAAGAAATTACTGTCTTAGTGTTTTCTGGTACCCAAAGAGAGTGGCTGTACTGACAACGACGTGAATAGATCATTTCCGAGTTGTTTTTTTTTATTGAGTTCCTGTTTTTTATTGCAGAGTGCAAATCAAACAAGGTGAGACAGTGTTGACTGAGTCAGGTGATGTGTATGATACAACACTCACTGGAGGCCGGCTCGGCATGTTGGTTTTTGGACAACAAGATGTTATCTGGTCAAGACTCGAGGCTAGATGCGCTGACAGGTCAGTTGGAATACTAGCATTGCCGCAGAAAGAAGCGTAAAAGTTTTCAGGAAAGATCTTGAATGTTCAATAGCTTTCGACGGAAGATAGATATCGAAATTGAAAAAAAGGAGCTTCGTGGACCCCCTAAAAGACGTTTGGTCGTAGCCAGTGCGACCGGCTGACCGCCGACCGGTTAGCTCAGTTGGTAGAGCACCGGACTGCCGTGCGGGAGGTCGCGGGTTCAAACCTCGGCCGGACCAACACTCAGGGTCTTTAAATAACTGAGGAGAACGTGCTGCCTTTGTAATGACACCTGCAAATGGTTAGACGATCAAGTCTTCTCGGACAAGGACTATAAACCGTAGGCCCCGTCTCCTGCATCTTCAGTGTCACATGGTTAGCAGGGGCCGTTAAAGAACCCACACACTATAAGATAAGATAAGAGTAGAGGACGTAGTTCCCGGTGTTGTGGTCTATCCTCGTCATCTACATCATCACTCATCATGGGTTGGGAAGGGTTCAGTGGGCTCATAAATGGACTGATAGCGGCTGCCAGCGGCGCCTTTGTATGCTGACGTCCGAGCCCACTGCAAAAATAAAGCAATGTAAAGGGGACATGTATGTTTGTCCTCTCACTCGCGACATTACACATTACACATTACACATTACACATTACACATTACACATTACACGTTATGCGACAGCTTGGAAAAACTCTGTTTTGTTTTAATGTCTTAACTTTGTTGAAAATCCTACGTACTTCTGTTACGTTAAGGGAAATCAAATAGTACTTTTGAACAATTGGATTTGGTAAAGAGGCAGAATGAAGTGAAAAGTGTAGCATAGTTTACCAGTAACTCCACTTCCATTCAATTGGTTCAGCTAGTTTTCATCACTTGTATGTCCTTTGAACTGAAAGACGCTACTGAACAGCACCCCAAGAGAAGAAATAACGTTATCCTAGTGTTTTCTCAGACGTTTCCCCTTATCAGTGTAACTTGCTATTGTATTTACATTAGAGTGAATCAAGCTTTGCAATTTGACGGTGTTGATGATCACGTGTTACTGCCGTCTATTCACAATCTTGGTCTAACAGACAGGTAATGTAGGAGCTTTCACCTTTCCTCTCACTGAGATATTTTATGTTCCAATTCGTTTTTTATTACTTACCAAGTTGCAAATATACCCTATGGTCACTGTGGTTAATTCAATTCCTCAACGTCCCGTGAATAGCCAACTGGTCTGCCTTCAACCGGCCGTCCCAGTAGGGATTTGTATCAAGTTTTTGTTTATTTATATAAGGGTCGCTTTGGAAACTGCTGGTACAGCAGGACTTGCGTTTAGTTTGTACTACAGAGTGACTTTCTTAAGTCGTATGTATTACACCACTGCATATGGCGTTTCCCAGGACATTCGGCATATTCTTTTTCTATTTAACTCAATTGCTAAACAACCAGTGCCTTCAAATTTATCAAACATATCGGTCTTCTTGACAAATGTTAACTTTCTATACACCTTTCAAACGAATCTATGGTTCATCCATGTCGTAACTTTTCCTTGTTTCCCAGGAAAAACAGTTACATTAAGTTTTTCATGTTACTCTGCTGTGTAACCCTCACCACCCCCCCTCCCATCACCTCACTTCACCCCTCCTCTCACCTCACCTCACCCCCCTCCCCTCACCTTACGCGGTATATTTTGTTTTAGTATAAATCTACTAGCGTTCTATCACGAATGGCATTCTCTTATTGGCTACGCTACTCACTATCTATTCGGTGATAGACAGTGAGTAGCGTAGCAGTGTGCGCTTGTTAACGAAATTACGGCCGCTTCTTGGCGGTTTTTGAAGCTTCTGCATGTGAAGTGATAGAAATCTCGAGCTCATAATCTTATTGTTTAATATGGTATTTTTTGTTGAACCTGTCAACTGTTCTTAATTTGTTAAGTAGCTATATTTTTATTTTTATTTTTAGTATTATTATTTTTATTATTATTATTGTTATTATTATTATTATTATTATTATTACTATTATTAGTTAGCATTGCTTGTCATATATTTAGTTTTTTAATTTGTAAACAACACGATATAATTTAAAATGAAAAATATTACTTATTGTACTGATACTTTTTGTAATTATTGTGAAGTTTTAATAAAGTTTTATTATTATTATTATTATTATTATTATTATTATTATTATTATTATTATTATTATTATTATTATTATTATTATTATTATTAGCATGTTTTCTGTTTATACCACATCTTAGTGCGGCATTTGAAACAAATGCAGGTTTTGCCGACAGTGTTGAATTTTTGTTGCAGTTTTACCATCAGTACATGGGTTTGGATGGCAGCGGATTATCCCAATACTGTCATGCCTATTGTATGCAGTCTTGATGCTACTTTGTGCTTATACTTGAAAAACAGGTAGAGTATGATAATTGGTTAATAAGCTGATAATCGTGTATGACATTATAAATTCGCTTGGCTCCGTCAATTTGGCTCTGCATCTGCGATGCTGATTACTCCGTTACCTCGGATTCAAGGACGCCGGTTTATTTGGCCGTGTAGTCTAAGTGTTCTTAGTATAACTACTATCCTTCTGTAGGGTGTTTTCATCTCTGTAAAGTAAAAAGCCAGTTAAAGACACCGCTGTGTTTACTTGGAAGTCTGAAGCAAAATATTTTCTCGAATTGAATTTCAATGTTGTTTTATTATGGAGAATTTTCAAAAAGTAGCGTTGATGGATCCTTTAATAGTTATTAAACATTTTTGTTTGTGCAAAGGAGAACTTATTTCATCCGAGTTTGTTTTGCACGTGATATTCTTGTGAAATTCTTGTCAGAAATTTCGCGCACCACAAAATTTGTGTGAGTCTGTTAGGCTTGGGTCACGGTCTGTAATGGTTAGATTTTATACAAATAGACCAATTTCGATATAATAAAATTCAGCCTAAAGTCCTGGTCAAACAGCGGGTGATTGTCGATGATAGTTGATTCTCTCATCAACTATCACCAACTATTATTCACATGGTCAAACGGCCAAAGAAGATCGTGATAGTTGACGATAGTTCACCGGCAGTCGCGCAAGCAAAGTCACGAGAGCAGCGAGTTCCAAGCTCTTTCCGCGTAAAAATGTAAATACTGAATGGCGTCCCGTAAGACAAACTTGTCAAAGTATGAATTTTTTGCGACGAAAGAGGGCGGCAGCATGTTTTCTGAGAGCTATCGGGCCAGTGATTACCAAAACAGCTGACCGAAAAACTATCATGAACTATCATACGCGTGGTCAAACGAGAAAAACTATCATCGACTATCATGAAGAATTTGAACAAGCTCAAACTGAATGATAGTTGATGATAGTCAATGATAGTGCATGATAGTTAGTGGTCAAACGGAAAGGTTTAAAACAATAGACCTCAGCACGAGGCTCTGGGGAATAACTACAGAGTTTGTGGGGCTTATAACCCAGAGCCTTGTGCTGAGGTCTATTGTTTTAGGTTGAAGTTGAATATATCGAAATTGGGCTGTTGGAATTGAATTGAGAGAAAGAGAGCTTTTCAACCAATGAATTTTCAATCAATGATGTGCACTAATTATGTAGTAATTTTCACTTTGTTGGATTTCAAGACAAATCCATGGTAACCTCGGATCGTCTGTTGCCGAAGGGTCTGAAGTTATTGAACCTGAAGAATGGCATCACTTGGTCTACAGATATGACGCTCAAAGTAAGAATATTGTTTGTTTGAAAGACAGACTGTCAGAGGGTGGAACAGAGAATTAACTCTGAAGTGTAAATTAAGGTGCTAATTGAACCCATGAATAACCCACTGGGCGTCAGTCCTAGTAAAGGGAATCAGGGAACCACACGAGGTAAAGGAACAATCTTTTGACCTCGGTGGGAATCGAACCCACGACTTACGTCCCAGAGGGACGAGGAAAGGAGGGAGGGTTGGCAAACAGATTACAGAATAATACAGGAAAGGATTGAAGGGAGGAGTAAGTAAGATCGGACAGACAGAGACTGACTGACTGACTAACTGATTAACTGACTGACTGACTGACTGACTGACGGACTGACTGACTGACTGACGGACGGACTGGCGGACGGACAGACGAATGGACGACTGACTGCCTGACGGACAAATGGACGAGTAAAGGGGGGGGGGAGGTTGACAAACAGACGACAGAGTAAGAGAGGGAAGGATTGAAAAGAGGCTGGTTAGGAAGGTCGAACCGACAGAGAATGACTGACGGACGGACAGACGAGTGATTGATAAAAAGACTAGAGAAAAAAGACGGAGTTAAGAAGAGGAGCAAGGAAGATCGGACAGAGTAGCTGACTGGGTTTTTGACTGACAGACTGACTAACAAACGAGTGACAGAGGAAGGAAGAGATTGAAAAAAAAAAAAGGACGAAAGGAAGTAGGGAAGGGAGGTCAGGAGGGCAATAAGGTAGGTCGGACAGACTGAGGGACGGCCACATGGACGAATGAAGGAGGAAGGGATTGACAAACGAACTGCAACGTAAAGGAGGGAACGAGGAGAGATGGCAAGAAGTTGGGCAAACGGACGGACAGACAGACAGATGAACTGACTAGCGAAATAAGCATAAACTGCTTTTAACTGTTATACGTTGAAATATCCCTTGATGGACTGTCCCGTTTATCAATTTCAGCTTACGAACTGGAACTTTTTGTCAACGGGTCATCTGTTGGATCACAGAGCAGCGTTTTACCACATACTTGGGTATGTCATTCTGTGTTTCTTTGGTTTACTCTTAAAGCATGAAAGAGTCACGTTTAAACAAGGAATAAATTAATTAATTAATTACGATTGTACTGTTCGATTGTTTGTAGCAACACTAGAGTCTAAACGATCGCAACATTTCAACACAACATATCGTAACATTGGTGGGCGCAACATAATGCTCGCGTTTGGCAGCCCTTTTGCGAAGTGTTGCGACATGTTGGGTGTTTTTGGCTCAAGTTTGAAAATCGTCAAAATTGCGATTGAAACTAAACATGGAAAAATTACGGTCTGGGATAGATGCCAGTAGTGTACATTCGAAGTTTTGTTGGACACTAACTAAAACATTCAAACAACGTGTATAGTTTCTTATTAAGTCTAAGTAGCTATAAAAGTTGTTTTAACGTTTTAGTAGAGTTAGCGTCAAACAAAATTGAACGTTGTTGAGGAACTTTTCTGATTTCTCTTTCTTAGGCTCCAAGTGACCTTCTGTATGTGGGACGCGACAATGATAATTACATGAATGGAACCGTGGATGACGTACGTTGTTTGTTTGTCGTGACTTTGTGTGTGTTAGCAACAGTTAAATTATCGTGCTAGGTTTTCTCAGCGACCGTGAGAAGCGTGCCGTAACGTTCTCACCAGGGATTATTGTCAATAACCGTTCTCGTTCGAACTCGTAAACACTCGTAAGCATTCGTGAGTACCCCTAACTATTTTCGAGCTGTCGTCCTCATCATCTTGACCATAACCTTAAGTGGGTATAGGGCCTGACGCGAGCTGTCGTAGTTTTCACAAATGTCCGTGAGTACCCGTGAGCACCCATTCAAGCTCGGACGGTTCAGGCGACTCGTGAGCAATCGCTAGCACTAATCGGCTCTCGTAAGCACTCGGGCGCACCTGTCGGTGAACATCCAGTAGTACTCATACACTTCCTCCTGAGAAGTCGCAAACATCAAATAACACTTATCAAGATCGAATAGCACTTAATAAGAGATGTCCTGTTTTTTCTTTTTTTTTTGGTCAAAACAGAGCGAGAAATGATTTTCTTCGTTTCTTTATAGGCCTTTCATAAACCAACCGTTTCTGAACCGCCTTTAGTTAAATACATTCAACAGAAGTAAGCCTTGTTTTTTCTTTTCAACAGCTAACTCTATG
Source organism: Platygyra sinensis (assembly GCA_019787425.1). Taxonomy (NCBI): domain Eukaryota; kingdom Metazoa; phylum Cnidaria; class Anthozoa; order Scleractinia; family Merulinidae; genus Platygyra; species Platygyra sinensis. The sequence continues at coordinate 14,755 of JAHPZR010006592.1, read as the reverse complement.
GGGAGTGTACGTGGAAGACTCGGACATCGTCGAGTACATGAAGATAGCAGGCTTGTTGAGACCCATCCACAAGGGCGTAGTCAGAGCGCATTTCAATATGGATGACTCTACTGGTTCAGTCATCCTAGATCAAGCGGGCAATGATTACCATGGCAACCTGGTGGGCGGACCAAGCCTTGTGTCGGTACGCAACCTAACGTTGTTTGATAATGCTTCAGTGTGATGATAGAGTAGTTAAGGTGTGAGCTAGAGTGCTGGAATTATTATACCTAGTTCCCCTTTACCCCTCCAGGCTATTGGCTATGTAAAGGAATTTAATCCCCCTGGGAAAAGAATGTCTGGAATCACTTGATTGGATTACTATTTTTTTTTTTTGACCAATATAGCTATGGGACTAGCTAGAACAAGCTGTGGTAATGTAACTTGTGGATATGTATTTGAAAACTGTGATTTAACGAGACTTTCGCGCAAAAAAGCTTGAAATGTCGATAGGGACCATAAATTCATTGCACACTAGCGCAAGTGGGATTCTCTCGATATAATCACGTTTTTAACCTTTCGTTTTTTGTTTCTTGTTTGTTTTGTTTTTGCCGGGGCGTGTGTCTGACCCTCGCTAATGTAAAGTATGACTCTTTCTTTTTCAGAGCTCTGTGGACAAGAATCGATTTGTGATAACTTTCCCAAACAACAGGAGGAGAAGAAGAAGAAGCCTCACTAATTCGATATCGCGACATAGCGAACTCTAGGCACAAGTTCTCCCTAGCTTGTTCATATGTTCACTTCATTGCGCCGTCTGAATTTCATTCTTTTTTATTTATAGCAATGTAGCAGCATTTATTTCATAGCCAGTTGTTATTTGTTTAGTTTACATTCAGCCTTTTGAATTATTTATTGTTGTTCTCACTGTAAGTTCAAGAACACGCATGGGCATTCACATACTTTGATGACAACGCAAATTTGTTTCTCAGGACTTGACAATTTTTGTTTAAAGTATTTGCAAGAGACCATGATCTGTTATTTGAGTCTAGTTTTCTAAAAAGAACAGTATTTATATAATTGTATGTTTAACATAAAATTAAGACAGTAACTGTACTTGTGACATGAAGTCATGACGTCTTGAAAGCCAATCACAGCATGCGCTCTATAGCCAGTAAGTTATGAAATGTCGTTGACGACAGGTGCACATTAAGTTAATATTACAAAAGTATTTTTGTACGCTGTTAGTAGATATTGTGATAAACGCAGCGAGGGTTTAACAGAGTAGACAATAAGTGTTAAGGAGAAAGAAAAGTGAGCGGCTTACAGAGAATGCGACAAGTCTCGACCAAAGAAGGTTGTAAACCGACACTTCAAAAGTGTCTGACAGTGTGAAGAACTCGGAGCTCATCTCAGCAACACGGCACCGTCACGGATTCGTTTCCTATCATCCAATTAAATCACAAAGGGGGCATGCTGAAGGAATAGGTTGCCTACCACAAGTTTTTGATCTCTTCACCTTCTGACACTGTTGTGATTTGAATGCCTTCCATTCCAACAGCTTTGACCCTGAAGCTTGTTAAAAAAAAGTTCCCGAATGTCTAAAGTTGAATTGCGCGCCTTATTGTTGTGGTATGACATTCTACATTAAGTATGTAACCCTCATGTGTTTTTATTTAATAGGTGCATGTAATTATGTCAATGGCAGGTTCATTGATTAGTAGAAGACAGCATTTGCTTAATAAAATGTAGTTAAGTTCTTTACCTATTTATTGTTTTTTATTATCGTTACGAAGTTTTTCATCCTGATAACTTCATAACCTGTATGATACGGGTTTAAAAAACAGTATTTACATCATCAAGATTGCTTAAATGACTATTTTTGTACAATAACTTAGCAATTTAGGAATACCTGACGATTAGCTTGGAATGACAACTGTTTCAATTCCAGGATGTGCGTAGTTTGACTCTTTTGTATTGTGACACCATCATCATTAAACACATGCACTTTCTGCACATAATTGATTGCTTGAGTCTTGATGTACGTTCTTACGAGGAGTTCTTCAGTATGCCAGGCCATTTAGGCCTGCAATGAAACCGTATCTACCTCAATATCTAAGGTAAACTGGGTACCACAACCTCGTTCCCAGGCTCTCTTTCCTTACCGTCCCCTGGAGGGAGCGAGGAGAGACGGTAAGATGAGAGACCCTGGGAACGAGGTTGTGGGTACCGACGAATTTAATTAATGTTTGGAAGGGAAACCTTGTGACTTACATCCA
>JAHPZR010006592.1:0-7500 GCA_019787425.1 Platygyra sinensis | reverse complement strand
GTAGGGTTATCTTTTTTTTTGACATGCAATTTTATTAATCACGGCACTACAGCTACTTACATTATTTACAGTACTAGCACAGTTACTGGGGCTTACACCACTTACACTAACAATACAGCTACTTACACTACAACTATTTCGATACTACTTTTTAAAATTGAAGAGTTACATTATATCGCTAAACCTTTAAGATAAACTACGCAAACAACATACAGAGAAAGTTTGAAGGAACTAAAAAACAAGAAATATAGGTATTAGGGTTATCTACGGCACGGCGGTGTTCATTGAATCGGTCTTTTAAACGTCGTTTCGTCTAATTTACAGCAGTTACACTGAATCATGTAGATGAGGTTTCTAGTGTCACAGGTTGGGCGTTGAAATGACAGTTAAGTAACTCAATTATTTAAACGAAGTGGATGGAAGTGCGAGAAAGGGGGCTTTTATTGCAGGCGCTTTCTCTCCCTCCCATTTCTTTTTTTTTCCGCTGATTTCCAGTCCCCCGCCAACCCTTTTTATGCACCTGTGAGAGGCGCAGTGGCCTCATGGTTAGTGCGCTCGACCCCGGAGCGAACAGTCCGGCTCTGTGCCCTGGCCGGGTCATTGTGTTGTGTCTTTGGGCAAGACACTTTACTCTCGCGGTGCCGCTCTTCACCCAGATGTGGTCAGGTGTATAAATGGGTACCGGAGAACTTAATGCTGGGAGGGGGAGTAGAAGTACTCCTAGTCACTTCGTGATATAGAAACCGGGATCAGCTCCTGCCTGATGGGCCACAAATGGCTCGTAAGCAGACTTTACCTAGCTTATGCGCTACCAGACCTGCCGAAGTCCCTTGAGAGCCAGCAATCCACTACAAGCCTGTAACAACAAGTATTAACCCACCATTGGGGCAAACCGCTGACAAACAAAACTGCACTTGTTCACTTGTTTTTGGTAGGATACTGGGAGGATACCAGTAGATTTAGTTTGAGGCAAACGTGGAAACGTGCTGGAGGCGTCGCTGGGTATGTGACGGCGCGGGAGTTTTTTAAACCATGTAAGCTTAGTTCATTTAAACTTGCTTTTCACCAAACATGTTGCAAATGTTTAGTTTACGTTAAAATGAAGTTAATTTTGCCTTGATATTTCTGTTTAACCGGGTCACTAGCTGCTGCCGACTGTCGCAGAGGAGTCTGTTTGACCAAGTTGTTTGGGACGCCCTGTTGCAACGTTCGTCGGAAAAAAAGGAAGAGAAAAGCCCACATTGTGCCTGTTATTTCAAGGTAAGCTTGCAAGATGCTATGTTACGGTGAAAAACTAGTGAAAACTGGTTACGTGTGCCAAAAGCCATGTTTCGTTTCTTTGAAAATCATGTTCCCATGATCAACTGTGGACGACTTAATTAATTGGTGAGCTGTAGATCCTTTGGTCTCGCCAGCGAATTATTTACGGCCATGGACTTCGTTCCATGACGGATGTGTCGAAAACGAAGACCCAAAAATGAAGACCGAAGACCTAAGACCCACTGGTCTAAAACGAAGACCCTGTGGTCTAAAACGAAGACCCTCTGGTCTAAAACGAAGACCCACTGGTCTAAAACGAACACCCTCTGGTCTAAAACGAAGACCCACTGGTCTGAAACCTCCTTTTTTCCGGGGAAAGACTTTGCTCCTCGTTAAATTGCTCTCATTTTTGTAACGCATAAATTAAAATGTCATCTGAGCGCGCGGTCGGTACAACACGTGTCAAATTGCGTAACGCAATTGAACTCCAACAGTAAAGAGAAATAAGTACGCTACAGTGACGATTTTAGTATATGTTGTCGTCACCAATACTCTATTTTTCAAATACACATGAGAAAATTACGATGAGGTGCTTCATTACTTTGGTGTACTGTCCTTGTCATATAAAGGCGCAAAGGTCAACTGTGCGTGACTCGCAAATTTATTCACCATGTGGTACAAGAATTTGATTTTGCTCCGAAAATTACATAATTTTATCACTCTCAAATGCATCCCTGCGTTGAGAAAGACGAAAACGAAGGTGCATGGGTCTAAAACAAAAACTCACTGGTCTAAAACCTTTTCTTGACAACCACTGTTTTAACAATTCCCTCAGTTCCATATTCTGTGGTGTACACGTCGCCAAAAGCACCTTGACCTAGTCGCTTTTTGACTTGCAGAGCGTTACAATCAAAGACTTTTATGTTCGCGATACTGTCCGCAGAAAATTGTTGCTTTTTAAGAATTGGGGGAGCTTGAAATTCCGAAAAAACGACATCCTCAATGCAGGGATGCATTTGACAGTGATAATTTTCCCGGCAAAATCAAATTCTTGTAACACATGGTGAATAAATTTGCGAGTCACGCACAGCTGACCTTTGCTCCTTTATACATAGTTAGTGGAGGGGGACTGGTTAGGAAACCCGGCGAACATCAAAGGCAGAGGCCATTGTTTAGATTTTGAGGTTGATACGGGCGGTCACGTGACAATGACCGTGCAATCATTCGAGTAGCATTCCAAAACAACATGGCGGAATATAGCGACCTATTTCTTTTTGGAGATGATTTGGAAGCAGTTCTCGAGGCTTTGGAGACAGATGACAATGTCAATGAATATTTCGAAGAAGCTGTGGCTGAGGTGAGTGTAGGAATCCGCTTTTATTCTAATAAACAGCAAAGATCTCGGAGTTTGTGATCAGATTGATTGACCTCACTGAAAAACACTCGACTAATTGAATAAAGATAGCTCAACTTATATAAGCTCTACTTGTCTCGAAATATCAGTAGAAGACTGGCCATTTGAGAGACATGAATTAAGCTTAAACATAGTGATGTTCTATAATTAACTCTCCTTGATTTTGTTCTGCCGTGTTATAGTCTGCATTAATATCTTCGAACGAATCTATTTAAATTTTCCTTCCCCAGGTACAAGACGAAGAGATCTCGTGTCCATTCTGTTCAAAGAAATGCAAAAGTGTTGGTGGTTTAAAACGACACGTTACTTGTAAGCATGAAGATGAAAGGGAGAACGGTCCAGAGACTAATGAAGGCGAAGAAAGCAAATTTACAAACGAATTGCTTGCATAGATGCTCGAGGAAGTCAAACGCCATTTGTTTAACAACAAGGTCTTCCCCAAGGACATCAGAGAAGAGCTCAGTGCTCATCAATTCACAAACTTATCAGAAGAATCGATGGAATTCGCTGAATTACAAAAGATGTTTAACAGTTGATTAAAAATAAAAAGACCGGGAAAATTGTACACGATGCTCTATTCCACTGTGCCATTAAATTCAACAAAATACTTCACTGGACTGTCTAGGAATACTGCCACACTGTTATCAACTAAAGTAGCCGATATTATGCTAGTGTATAGCAAAGAGAAGTCTGTTGTTCCTGTCAAGGACTTTGAGATTAAGCTAAGTGATAAAGAAATAGCAGGTTTGCAGTATGTTGGAGGATAATTATGTGTTTCACAAATTGTACAACAAACACAGCAAATCAAAACTGTGTGAATCAACAGCAAGCCAGCAGTCTATTATATTTCAACATAACATTGTCTTCCCTCAAGATATATATGTAGTAGGCCACAGCTAGATATTTTAAATTTCACAGTCATACTTTCCATGTATCTGATGTAAAGCTTAATATAAAGAAGCTTGCTGATAACATTTATTATCATTTTTTTTTTAAAGCTTAATGCTTGTTTGATATTAAAAGACATTCAACATGATAAAAAATTGATATCTCTATTAGTCCTAAGATTGTTTCACTTCCAATATCTATGATTCTTAATTTTTAAAAGGGTATATGTGAACATGACTTAGCTATAAAATAAACATTCATTAGAAACACCATCAGTAAAGCATGAAATTATTTACAACTGTCCATTAAAAATATTTCAACTAGTGCATAAATTCATGGGTAACTCATTCATGATTGTTTCATTATCTCAAATGTCATTACTTTTTTCTCTTTGGTAGTGGGTCATTGGTAACATTAACCCAGGCCTTCCTCTTATCTTTTCTCCCTCTAGTATTTCCAGACTGACATGAAACAGACCGCTGAATTCGAATGGTGTTGTCATTATAACCAAACATTCGAACGTCTGGGTTGTCATTTCTTCTTCCAATTTTTCGCTGACTTCCAAAATATTCCTCAATTACATCTTGACAAAATCGCTCCGTCAAAACATATTCCACTCCTTCTTGAAGTAGGAACTTAGTAGCCTCAACAACAGAGTGGGTTGTTATCTGCATCCCTTCAAATGTTTGCCAAGACAGGAACATTCTGCTTCTGGCATTTGCAGTGAAATTGCCTGGTCGGTCCAGGGTACTCTGCTTCCACTCTTTCAGGTATGTTAGGAATTCATCTTCCAACCAGTCAAATCTCTGATCTGTAGTGGATGTGTATGGGGCAAGGAAAGGCTTCCTCTTCCTCTGATGCTCCTGTGTACTGCGTACATTCAAGCAATCAAAGAAAGAGTCCACCATTTCACACAACTTGGCAGTACCTGCTGTTTCAGGTGGGCTGAATGCCTTGAGGACAGCTGCTACAGATGCACTCAGCACTTGAGCTGCCAGGTTGACACGCATGGTTGAGTAAGAGCTGAGTTTGATGTGGTCAAAAGTAAGTCTTGGAAGCAGTTTCAAACCATTTTCCACATCTTGATAAAAGAGTTGGGCAATATGTTGCCACAACAAGTAGTGCCCACCATTCCACATGTACCTGAAATTAAATATAAATGTATGTTACCTGTAATGTAAATAATGTATTGAATTTAAGTTTATTATTATTTTATTATTGCAATATCATAGCGATAATATGCGGATCTTTTTGTTGTAACTGAGTCATGAAGTCATTTCTGCTTAAGTACAAGTCATCATTTGTGAAAGGAGGGGAGGGAGAATTTTGTTTCTTTCATTAATCATAACAATATTATAATTTCCTTAAATGCCATTGGTGCATAAACTGCTGTACTTTGCTCAAATTAGTCTGCTAAGTTGTAATTGAGCAGTGTTATCAGACTGTTGGCTGCAATCGAACACCTTGTTCAATTAAATTTAAAAATGACTAATAAAAGTATCTTATTAGTATTCATTTTATTATAATTTAACATAAGTATGCATTTTGTATAGTATGTAGTGATAATATTTATTATATAATTAATTCTTATAAGTATGTTTACATTGCTAGTCCCATTGTCACAGAAAAACCCACCAGGGGAGTGTCAATAAAGTATTATATTGTATTGTATTGTAAAAGCTGATCAGCAATCATAATTACAGACCAATAGTCCAGTCCTATTACCAATATTAATCTTCATCTTTGGCTTAGTGTAATAAAAATAATGCCTGAACATAAAACATACCTAGTACATGTACCACTTCCAGAATGATAGAGGCAGTTTCTTGTCGTCTTTAAGAGATGGGGTGCGTCAGAGAAGAAGTAGATAAATCTGTGTGGTGCATAGAGATTGATTGTACGATAGCATACTTCTTTCCCTGCATTTCCATCAAGAGCTGTGTGCATTCTGTAGAAGCTTCTATTGGGTGAAGCCCCATCTGAAGTGGCTGCAACAACCCAAAGGTTGCAAGTTAGCTCAAGAATACAAACAGCTTCCCAAAAGAGAGGCATTAACTGGGCAGCTGTGATTCCATTTGTTGCGAAGTAGGCGAGGCTGAATTTCAAGTCAGTGCAAACTCCCCTGACAAGGAATACAAGTGCATGCGTTGCAACTGCATCTGCCTTATCAAGTGTTGCAAAATTAATGTCTGGATCCCCTAGGTCCACATAACCGATAAGTTCACCAGTAACCTTGTCAAAGACAAGATTTGACATGATCTTCATCTCATCAAAGAGTAACACAATGTACCTTTGTACATCAAAGTATGTGTCTGTCATTGCTGTAAGCTCTTGCAGGACACTTTCATGAAAACCTCTCTTTGGCCTTATGAAATTCCTGTAGTCCCGCAGAGTCCGTTGACTAGGTAGCACAAGAATTCCACTGTTTCTCAGTTCCTCATAACAGGATGGAGACTTTGCTGCCAATGACAAACAGTATCTTATTATCATAGGGTGAAACCTCACCCCAGTTGAACTGCTTGAGAACATTTTTTTCTGCTGCTGCCAAAACAGCTCCATGAATGGAGTTATTTTGGCACTGGTTTTCCCCAGAATTGATGTCAGATCCTTGCTGAGCTCATGGCCAACCTCGATGCTGGAATTCTTAATTTCAGCCTTCATCTCATTCAACTGTTGTTCAAGTTCTGCACACTTTAATCTCTGCATCTGGAGTGCGAGTTTAATTCTCTCAGGTGGTGTTTGGGATACTGGTGAGTTGATGTGGGCAGGCTCTGATAATTTTTTCAGCTTTGATCTTTTTGCTTTATCCGATGCATGAGAATATTTGGAGCAAGGCATACACTGCTGGTTACTGCCTTCACACAGAAGTTCACATCCCTTAGCACGCCAGTACTGTTTACTTGGGAATGATTCTTCTTCTTCTTCCTTCAGGTGATCCACAAACTTTGGAATGACATGCTGTATAACATCACTACACGTTGAGGGTTCAACACCAGGGCAAATAAAATAGCTCTCCATATCCTTGACAAGGTTAGAAACAGACACATTCATCACCGATCTAAAGCAGTTTGAATAAAGTTCGTGGTCTTCTGGTAATAAGCATCCAAACACCTTGCCAGTGAACCCCAGACTATCGTCGATTATTAGTTCGAGTTCGGGTAATAAAAACGAATCACTTAGCCTTTTAATAAGCACTCTATCGTTTAGTTGTTTTAATTTCCAGGTGGAAAGAGTTTTCAGAGATTTTACTCTGACACAAAGTTCCTCGAAGCTCTTGTAGATCCGTTTGTTGGTCTTGTTGTCTTCGTGATCTCTGACAATGGACCTCGACGGTCTCGGCACAGGCTTCCTTGAATCGTGGCTTTTCTTGGGCATATTAAGCGCTGGGAGAGCCCCAAACTTTGGCTCTTTCTTCGTCATCTTTTCCGATTGAACTAGGAGAGATAAACGGAGAATGATTTTGCTCAGTAAGTTCAACAAGAATGTTGAATTCACGGACAGTTCAGATGTCAACAACGACACAAGCTTAAAGCATAAACCTGCTTTACTTACATATTTCGATGTCATCAGGTGCAAAATGCTTTTCGCATGTATACACTCTGTCACTGTCGATTAACCTTTGGAAGTCTTTATCCACTTCTCGTGTTTTTGTCAGCTCATTCAGCCACTGTTGTCGCCACTGTTTATATGCGTCGTTTCTCGAGGCTGGGAGCTTCCATATCCCGATTCCTTTGGTATTTCGGCATGATCCGCAACCAAATACAGAACAATTGTCACCTGGCATTTTGTATACACAAGCAACTAGTTTGATAACGATTTAGACTATTTTGAAATAAAGATAACCTGATACTTTCGTGACTCAAAAACAACTTCAAGTGATCTCGGACTCCATTTTGGAAAAGGTATTGCACGGTCATTGTCACGTGATGGTTATAAAA
>JAHPZR010006591.1:40000-44648 GCA_019787425.1 Platygyra sinensis | reverse complement strand
CAGTAATCTGGTAATTTTCTTAGGGGTGGGGGCATTTGAACAGCTTTTCGGCCCGGTGAGGGGGGGAATTTGAGCAAACATTTTCCAAAAATTCAAATGCCTGGGGGGTTGCCCGTGGAGACATGTTGAAGCTTCGATTTGACTGGTACATTACTGTTCACTTTTTGTGCTTTGATATCTATCGCTTCCTCTGTTAGCCATAATGGTGTATTGCTGTGCTGTTGTGTAGTGTCGTTACCTAATATGGTCGTGCATTGTGATTGTTAGCGTAGGACCCCGGATGTTTGAACACGAGGAAGCTACAGATAGGTTTTTCCCGTCACCTGAAAAAGCATGAATTAAACAAGTGTTCGGGTAAACTTCAGTCTGTGTCTGAGCCATTTCATACACCATTACATGTTGGATGTTCGATTGATTCTCGATTTGTCAGTAAGGGACAAGGAATTTCACCGTTTTCACCGTTTTCACCGTTTTCCACAGAAATCTCTCTCTATATCCGTGTTAGCCTTGCGGTTACCAAAGATACTCGACTGATTATGTTCCGTTCACTTCGAGCCAGACTGCTTTGAACGTGATTTAAGAGCAGAAATACTTGGCTCAAAAGGAAAACGTACGTTAAAGCCGGATGCTGTCCCGACAATTTTTGCCCATCGACCAAGAAAGAAGCCTCGATTATCGCCTGAACAGCGTCTTCAAGAAAAATCAAAAAAAGATGTAAGAAAATTTTTTTAGCTACATGCAACCAAATGCTGTACACTAAATGGTCATGGAATTGTTGTTTTGGTTTGCAGTATATTGCCCCTGTCACCACAACCCACCATGTTTCTTTTGTGGATGTTGCGGGACTGAATGTAGTTCAGCAGTTAACGCTAACATACCCGTTAGTACTTCTAGTGGCTGCCTATATTCCCAGGGAATAGATGACAATGAAGTCACATTTGATTTTCCTTTAGAGGACCCTCAAATGCAAAATAAAGAACCAAACATATCTAAACCTACCAGTGATGTTGGCTGTCAAGTAAACACTCGAGGACTACAACTTATGATGAAATCAAGCGAGACCCAAACATATAGGTCATCATTTGAAGTGATTCTCTGTGACCAGAGCACTCAAACCGATGAAAGCTTTCATGAGGAGGTTGGGAGTTCTAAATCTCCCGAAGACCCCCCCTCCCCCCCCAAGAAGAAATCACCAAAGAAATTCCATCACCTAGTAAAGATCCATCTTACGTACCATCAAGACATGGTGAACTGTCAGAAGACTCAAACAACTTACTTTACTTGATGTAAAATTCATTTTGTTCAAAGAACAATTGGATAAGCTTTTGAAGAGATGCCCTGGATGTGGCGCAGGTATAAGAAAAAAGTATATATCCACCCAGCGATCTCTGTTGCTCGTTACACTGAAGTGCATCAATAGTCATGCCTACACTTGGAACAGCCAGCCAATGATAAAAGGGATCGCTTCTGGAAATCTTTTCATCTCCTCTGCAATACTACTGAGTGGGGCAACCTACACTAAAATAGCTACATTGGCTGAAATTTTAGGATTATGTTTTTTCAGTGAGAAAACATTTTGTACCATTCAAGAGTCATATTTATTTACAGTAATTAAGGAAGTTTGGGAACAACAAAAGTTTACTTTACTGACGGGGTGAAATATACAGACCTTTAATTAGGGGGGGGGGGGGGGGGAAGGTGCGGATAAAAAATGGATTGGCCCATTCGAACGAGAGCAGTTGACTTCATTGATGCACTTTCCTGTAATACCAGTGTTTGGGATGGACGGATGTTGAAGAACTGTATGGCGACTTAGGCCAATTAACAACGACAAAAAGAACTGGCTCAGGAAGTAAGTGGTTTTTATTTATCGAGTCACTGTGAGGTTTGATGAATAGCAGAATCAGTACTGAATATGTCTCGATCGAGAGCAGACGGGACCATGAGCTCCTGATTGTTTTGTTTTTGAAATTTTACAAATTTCCATACAGTTACTTATATCATTTGGACGCCATTATGGACGATATGCGCAAGCGCGGCCGCCATCTTGTCCAATATTTCTATGAACAACTACAACAACTGACTGCATAATGTTACAAGCGTGGTTTTATTGCCTTTCATACATGTGCCATTGATATAAATGGAAATTAATGAAGATAATTGTGATTGCCTTTATAATTGCAATACAAATTCGGAATTTGGGCTGTTTAAACAGCTCAAACTGTTCTACTCCTGCTCCTCTGCAGCTTCGTGCGCCTTCCCACCTCCAGGCAGTGATCCAGTGGCTTGGGACGTCTCCAGCTCGGGCACTATATTGTACAAATCCTTAGCAAACTGACCAAGTTCTTTAAGTCTTTCTTCAACTTCTTTAATCTGGTCTTCGTCAATGGCCCTGGAGAGCTCGTACAGAAGCACCTGTGGGTTCACCTTCATCAGATCCAGGACACCAACTTGTAGGTAGTAGCAGAAGGCATTCTTGGCTATTTTTGTGATGCCTTTGGACGTGAACTCATACTTGTAGATTAGGTAGTCAACTCGCACAAGACTGTTGTTGGCAAACACCACATGGTAGCCTTGTTTCTCCATCTCCCCTGCTGAGGTATCTCCCAGGATGGCATTGAGGGCACCAGAAATGATAGTTGTCAGCCCTGTGAGAAATTCGCCTGACAATACTTCTTTGATGGCACTATCTACGTCAGCATCGTTTGCCTTGCTGGACACGCTTGTCTTGTACTTCTCTGTCTTGCTGACAATTGCCACAACGGGCAACTTGCTGTCTCCTAAGGCCATACTCTCTAACTCAGCTGAAGTGGCTGCAACTTTGTTCGTTAACATCTTGGACATCATAGTCAGAGTCTCAATGGTCTGTTCATCGCTTTTTGCTTGCTGCTCCTTAAGTTGTTGCGAAATTGAACTCCCCATGCTGTTGGTGTAACACAAACATTGCTTTGTAATTATTTTGCTACAAAATCTAGTACTTTGAGATTAAGGAACACAAGTTTGACAGAACTAACAAAAACGCCATTTATCAATAATGGCTATGAAAACGCTATTGTGATCATTCAAAAAAGCCTTTCAAGCATCTGGTATGAACAAAGGTCCAGGTATAATATAAAATCAGCTAAATAGCTAACTAAAGAGAGCTAACCAAAGTGCTGTGTATTTACCTAAACTTTTTGACTTTCTGTTTTTAGCAAAAAATATTTGCAGTATGGTGGGTGAAATTGTACTTTAATTAGCACTAAAAACAGGTTCTGTTTAGTTTGGGGATAGCATGAGCTGAAAGCTGACTAAAGAAACCTGCAATTAATAAGGAGGGAAGGCATGATCATAGGTTATGACTAGAGAATGTTTTCATCCAAAAAGAAGAAAGTTAATAGCAAACCCAACACACAGAGTTGTTTATTCTTTATTTAAAGTGTTTGGAGTTTTTTGGCACCAAGAGAAGAATGAAGAATACTTTGTGTTTACATGGTATGTTCTTTACAGATAGAAAGAGTTGTTACTTAAACAAGTCGCTAAAACTTGCCTTGTGAACATTTTACACAGCCTTTTGTAGAGAAGGCAAGAGATTAATAATGATAATAATAATAATAATAATAATAATAATAATAATAATAATAATAATAATAATAATAACACCAATGATAACGATAATAACCAAAATAATTTTTCTTTGTGCATCTCACAATGCTCAATGCACTTACAGAGGCTAGCAAATTAAACGAGAAAAATATTTACAAAATAGATGCACACAGTACATACATGTATGAGTGAAAAAATTCGTAAAGGGTAACTAAATCTAAGTAGATTAACATGGGAATCACCTCAACCATGCAGAGATTGTCTTACCTGTCATAAGGCTCATGCAAATAATGAAGAAATGTGAAATCATAATACTCATAAAGACTCATTTACGCAGATTAACATCATTAAAAAAGATTGCAGCAGCAACTTTGTGTTTAAGTCATGCAACCATTAAATTAGATTCTTTTATTTAATTTGATTCATTTTGTGATCATAACACATTTGATGGATGCTTTTGTATGATAGTGCCGGGCCAGGCAGGTGACACTTGTGCAAAATAGCTAGAAAATTTCACACATGTTTCAGAAATTCAGTGAGGGATTAATCTGAGAAGCTGCATTACCATGCAAGGAATGTTCAGCCTTGGCCATGTTAAGGTTAAAGTGCCTATGAAGTAAAAAATAATTGCTGCTTATTTGAAAGGCTTTTCTAAGTAAAGAAGAATGGCGTTTTTCTTTTGGGAATATCTTTTTTATTTTTAGAGATATTTACGTTTTTGTATTATGCAAATGAGGAAAGTGATGACGTCATAGGTGGTTCCACTAAAACAGTACAACACTCAATCAAGAATATCTCCAGAAATATTGGAGCAGTGCATCTAACCCCAAAATTTTTTTTTCGCTAAAATAAACCTTTACACCAGTTTGAAACGCATTACACCTTCCGTTTCTTCTTTATTACCAAATTCTGACTATTTGTAGTACCTCAAGACAATCATTGTCTTGAGGTACTACAAATAGTCAGAATTTGGTAACATTTCATTTAGTAACATTTCATTAGACACAGTCTATTACTCGTTCGGTTTACGTTAAGTCTCTACGTTGATCAAGGACTTTAAAGA
>JAHPZR010006591.1:0-32500 GCA_019787425.1 Platygyra sinensis | reverse complement strand
TTACGAGATAAAATCCCTCGAAACACTGCTTTCTGAGGTTTGGCTCCTGGACAACCTGCTTGTGGACAGCATGAACTGAACTGCATGCTTCTCAGACCATCCATTAGTAAGTTATCGTGTTTGTAATGAACACCATTTTTAACACTTACGAGCTAGTTATTCATTAACTATTGTGGCATGTGACCTGGAAATGCTCATTATTGAAGTCAGAGTGCAAAGTCCTTTAACGTGGTGTCAAAACTGTTCCACGGAGTTTTTCTGCAAAAAAACATCTTTTTTTTGTGTAAGACCCCCTTAAGGACGTTCGCGCCCAGAAACTTCCCACGCACAGATTTTTTTAAAACTTTGACTGAAGGTAGAAAGTGATAAGATTAGATTAAAAACGTAAAAAAAATTCGGGGGTCACCAAACTCGTTTTTAAGATAAGGCGCAGCTCAGACCATAGCATTTCTAGGATTTCCAGTCATCCGAGGCAATTCTGGCCGGATTCATTACTATCGGAATATGTTTAAGTTGAAGAATCATATCTAAGTTATGTGTGTTTAAAACAGCATATATAGGCCTATTTGATAGATCTTTGCTACATATGTCATTAAATCAGCTAGAACTAGCCTTAAAAAAATACAACTTCTAAGTTACGCACACCTGTATCCACGTATCAATTCGACCCTATTTGAATAGTATATGAGAAATAATAAAAACTTCCCACGTACAGATTTTTTTGTTTTTTAAGTATAATGGAAAGAATCAGAAAAGGAAGTGATCTGCCGAAAAAAAAGTGGGGGTCACCGAGCATCCAACAAAAATATTCGCACACAAATGTTAGCAGTCATTTTTACATTTAATCTTGCGTGTTTTGGGATGTTTTGATATTTCGATAGCTTTCACATGTTTGAACGTTTAAGGTTAACTAAGAGTGTTTAATTAAAGAAATGGTTCCAAAAGGTTTAAGGAACGAACATAAATTGTACTCTGACACGCGAGGGCCAGTCCGTAACCAGGCAACATGAACGTACCAGAATACTTAAGTTACGCTGATCACGTTTACTGGCCTTGTTCAAACCACTTAACTTTCTTTCCCACGCGGAAACTCAAGGTAATAATCCTCCATTCTTTTGTGGACGCCGCGGAGGTCGCATTTAATTACGTAAAACTCAAAAGGCATAAACAACCTTTGTTGATGCTAATCCTACTGAACCAATTAATTAAGTTGTGTTCAGTTTACGAGTTCGTGCACGTTATTAGGGTTTTGGTCTGGCCACCTCTTATAACTCGCGTACCTAACAGTTAAGATCATTTTAAGTTAAGTTGATAAAGTAAACATATCCTGGCCGTTATGCCAGCGAGAACTGTGGAGCCGTGCGGTTCCAGCAAACCACGAACAATAGAACATTTTAATTTAGCTGTTTACGTACGCGCAATTACGATAACGTCTATTAATTACAAATAGCTTTTGTTGTACAAGTTGTGTAATCTAAACAGGTTACGTTCACGAAACTACAGTGCACCTAGTCCAACAACGGCAGTGATTAGGACAACGAGACACATGTTAGTCCGAATTATATTCGATACCTCGTCACCTTCACCGTTGAATTTAAGTTGGCTCTATCAACTGGCGAGAAAAACTAATATTGCGGTCTTAATCCCACAAAGGTCGCCGTTATTTCTATACAATTGTAAAGTCCCCAAATTCGGACCAATCACAGCACGTAGTTTGGCTACGGTCGTAAATACTTTAGCGTCGCTCACTCCAGAAACGGGAGAGTTGAGTTAAGACCAGCGCAGTGTACTGACGCCCGAGACAGAGAGAATAAATCTTGGAACCACAACGCCCGTGTACACCTCTTATTTGCTAAAACGCCTCATAATACAAAGTTAACGCAAAGGTCATCAGCTCTATATTTTGTTGAGTTCTCGACTCCGTGCGCGCGCTTGAAAATGACGTGGCACGCGAGTGACCAATGAATAGCGTGCGCACTAGAGATGCGCAGTAGCAATGGGCGCGAACGTCCTTAAGGTGGATGGTACCAGTTTTCCATTAGTATCGAAGACTTAAAGTTTGATGGGTCATTATAACCACTCTTCATCGGTTAATGCCACAATAATGGTATCAACAAACTGCCCAATCATCGGTGAACATGTTGTTGTTAATTCTGTGGCACAATAGGTTACCATAGCAACAATATGACCTGCTAAAAACACCCTCAACTTTATTTTTTGTATTTTATTAATTTTTATTGATTCGAAGTTACATACATTTTTTCACGAACATAATTCATGTAAACGGACAGACACGGTACACCATATATTTACATAGGCACCCTATAGTTCCTTTTAATTCTCTTATGCTTCTAAATATAATACTAGTACAGCGCAGCAACAACACGAGATTCTATATATCTAATTGTTTTTGTACTTGCCCCATTTCATATTGTGAGCTCTTAGTTTATTATTTGATCTTGCGATCATTGTCTCGAGTTGGTAGATCATTTTAATTTTGGAGTTTAATACTTTAATTGAAGGAATAGATTTGTTTTGTCGACAAGAATATAAATACTGTTTAGCAATTATTAAGAGTGATTTTCTGAGAATGTCGAGAATCGGAAGACACCGGCGAAAAATCGATTTTTCTTTTATTTCGCTAAAACATACCTTTGGGTGAACTTATTCAAGGAAAAATAGTTTAAAGTTCCAACGATTTATTTCGCGGCCAAAATTTAAGAAAGTTCGAAATTTGCATATAATGGCGGTTTCCGCAACTTAAAATCTTCAAATTTCACGCTTCTTTACGAAAACATCAGGGGCGTAAAAAAATCCTATGAAAACGAAACTTGCCACAAATGTTATTTCATTCTTATACTTTAAAATCGTGTAGTAAGTTTCTTGAAGTTTTGTTTACAGCTTTTTAACGAAGGGTATTTGTACAGCTGCTATTTGTGTCACTTGGCCATGAACAAATAAGGGCCAACTTCGACTGGGATAACTGGCCACGGGTATATATCATTTGGTCTAAATATTTATATTTTAGGAAACCTTGGTTATTGGTTTTTTTCACCAGAAAAGTTATACCTCTGGGAATTAAAATGTTCCCCGTCAGTAAAATAAAATGTTACAGCATGTAAGCGAGTTCAACTTTATGCAAATCACGAGGTTGCACTTTGGAAGTCAACGGTTTAAAACAGGAAACAACGACTCACCGTCATTTACGCTCCTTCTGCCGCTATAGAAGTTATTTTAACTTCCCACTGTCCTTTTGAGTTGTTCTTAAAATATTTCCAGTAACACAGCGAGCATAAACGGCCATAAAATTCGACAAGGTCGACAATGTTTACATCTGCTGTCGCACACGCAGGTGTGGATCTTTTCATCGTATTGCTTAGGCGAGAGTCCTTTAAAAATATGAGAATACACACTTCAAAAGGAAGCAAATCAGTCTCTCATATCTGTATAGTTCATGTCCACTTATGGGTAAATAACTCAGTCCCTGTAACGGATATCGTGACTTTGATTGCGTGATTTACGTCATCGTTACTTACGATCAATACCTCTTTGTTTTTCTGTTGTATCCCTGCGAATTGCCAGTATAATCTTTCATTCGGTATACGACACGCGTGTTAGATTCAAGGCAACTTTATAGAAAGATAGATTGAAGGATCGTTGCGATTAATAGAGCTTTAAAGCGGGGAAAGAGGTGTGTTATCTTGTTTATTTTTCTATTTAGATCAATTTCCGCCCGTAGTGCTTTTGAATACGAAATTTGTTACGCTTATGTTCGTTGTATTGTTAAACGTGCTGGAATGCGTCCCACACGTGTTTCAATTAAGATCGTTTCTTTTAGCTTAGATTTTGTAGTAATTTAGTTTTATCGATCATTGTATTTTCAGTTTTTACGGAATTTCAAGTAGTAAAGAATTTGAGAAGTTAGATGCTTGAAGTTTCTGTCTATAAAACATTTCTCTGTCGCGGCGTTGGTTTGGTTAAATTGTTAAGGATCGAATGATGCCGGCGTCCGCCCACTTACAGTCCCCGTGCACTGAATAAACAAGTCGAATGACCTTTGCGGTGTGAGAGGTCACATGTTAATGCCGTTATGTTACTTTCTCCCGGTTTCACATTACAAGGGTAACGCCGTATTTCACAAGGTAAAAAAAAGGTAAAAGTCTGCATGCGAGCCAACTGTGGCCCACCAGGCCGGAGCTTATCCCGGTTTCTGTAGCATGAAGCGACTGGGATTATTTCTACTCTCCCCTGGATGGGATGCTAGTCCATCGCAGGGTTACCCCAGGCATTAAATTCGCCGGTACCCATTTATACACCTGAGTGGAGAGAGGCACCTTGAGAGTACTCATTTCACATGGCATTTGGTTTTATTTATTTATTTATTTTTTTAATTTATTTATTTACTTTTTTTTTCATTACAATCTTCACATTACTACATTCAACAAAACTTACAGCAGGCTACTTACAGAGGCAAAAAGACTTTGACTAACAGCTTATTTGGTTACATTGACAGACACTGTAGAAAATAATACAAGTACACTAATTACAAGACAATAATTATTACTAAAACGAAAAGAAAAATAATAAAAATAAAAAACAACAAAAAGGTTACATTTGTTGAGGTACAATTGCTGGATCAGTACAGTATAATAAATTTTAATATTCAGTTAACGAGATTTAGCATAAATTTCTATTTACTTTAAAAAATTACCCTTTTTTTTATAGGGTGACACAGTGCTCGTTGCTGGTTATCAGGATCTAGCTATTCATTTCCATTATTTCGATTTTCCATTGATTATTTAGTTTTTGTTTGAATTGATTGCCAAGTGGGAATTTTTCCATCATTTTACAGTCATAGATATACTTTTTCATTAGTGTTATGAAAATTCCAAATTTCCGCTTCAGTAGATGTTGTGATTCTACGGGTAGAGTAAAATCATTAAAAAGGATCTGCTGCTTACTCATACTAATTTGGGATTTCTGTTCGTTGTTAAACCATGTCATCGTTTCGTAGTAAAAGTCTTCGGCTACAGAGCAAGCCAGGAATGTGTGTTCAAGGGAATCCGGACTTTTGCAAAAAAAACATTCATCATCTGGTTTGATTTTGTATCTTTTAAGTTCCTTTTTGGTTACTAGTATCCTATGGAGTAATTTGAAAGAGAACTGTCTTAATTTATTGTCTGCTGACATTTTTGAGATCTTCTTAAATAAGATTTTCCATTTGTTGGCGAAGGGGGGATAATGTTTGGACCATGATTGAACAGATGTTGGTTGTGTTTCCCATTTCGCTTGGAGAAGTGAGTAATAATCCTTGCACCGCATTTTAGACAAACGGATGGTTTTTCCTTCGGCAAGCTGGAATACATCAGATTCTTCTGTGATTGTTCCTGGAGGTTTTTTAATGGTCATAGCTTTGAATTTAAGACTTTGGGGGATTGCAGAGAGAATTTGGCAATAGTAAATGAAATTGACTTCAATGTTGTATTTGGTCTTGAATTCTTCATAAGATAGATATTTGTCAGTATTCGGCTTAAGAAGATCTTGTACAAAACATACCCCACGCTCACTCCAGGTTTTCCAAGACAAAGATTTTCCTTCGATAGTGATATCTTTGTTGTTCCATATAATTAAGTCGCCTTTGAAGCAATCATCTCTGTATTGGTCTCGCAATTCACCAAAGTAATCTAGAAGTTCTGAGTAAAAAGGGGAAATATTGTTGTCTAATTTTTTTGTGTTGTAGTTGCATTTCAAGAGGAACGGTAATCCTCCATATCTATTAAGGTATCATGGTAGGTGGATTTTTAAGAAAAATGCGAAAAATCTTTTTTTCGCTGTTCAAATTGAGAAGACTGAGAAAAATAATTTGCAGAAAGAATGGAGAAAAAAGCTTTTTTACTTTTTACGATAAAGAGAAAAACTGTTTTTGAATCCCATTAATCTCTTACGACGCGTTGACAGCTCTAATTAAAATTCACCGCCAGTTGTCACATGTAATGCAAATTGCGGTGTGGTATTTTATTTGCGCACGCGAACCGTTCTCGATCTGGTTGTTTCATCGCAACCCGGGCATCGCAAGTCAAGCTTTCGTTCTTGTCAAATTTTCTTTGTGTCAGGACGAAAACTCGCAAGAAAACTTTTTGCCCATTTTCGTCTCCGAAGAAGTCGAAGAAGCGAAAATCTGGTGGAACCAGCAAGTTCAGCGTCGAACAAGATCTTTGGCTCCTGATCTGAGCGACTGCGGGTCGCATTGTTTTAAACTTAGAAGAATGGTTGAAGGAACTCTCGGACACAAATCCCGCCAATGAAGCTGAAGGTCAAAATACAACAAGTGCTAGTCGCACGATATTGCTGGAGAACGGACGCGATTCCGAAACTTCTACAGCGAGAGATCGAGTCAAGCACAGATGTAGATGTCCCCCGGGGCCCGGGGGGGTACTTGACCCATGTTTGGGTATAGGGGTGCCGCCGAGGGTTTGAAATCCTGACCCTGTTTAGGACAAAAATACGCTAAAAACCCTACCCTGTGTAGGACAGCAACCTCCATTTTAAGACCCTGTTTAGGACAAGCGACAAAATGTACACTCGCTGGTTTTACAGGAATTTACACTGTTTAATAAGTCATTCAAATCGGAGAAATCATGCTCGATGCGTCTAAAACCAAGTTGTTGCGTCTCTACACTTAAACTAAACAAAAAGCCGTCAAGCATTAAGCTCTAAATTAGTTAGCGTAAAAAAATGTCGTCATTGCATCCATAGAAAGGTGATTTTTTAATAGCAAATCAAATAGGAATGATTTCTTCGATGTATAATGAATAAGTGGAACTTATTTTTTAAGGTTAATTTTATTTTGATTAAAGCACTAATAGACCTTTCACAGAGAAAAATATCCCTAAACAATATATATACCAGCGGGATCCCTCATGTCTGCGCGACACAGTGACATCTTTCTTTCATCGCGTTATCCAAGACAAAGAAACTAGACCTACCATATGTCGGTTTACTCAGTTGATATTGCGCAAATCAGGAAAAAAAATGCGTCGTTTTTCTGCCGCTCGATCGCATGCTCTTTCAACTTCTCGCAGGCTCCAGGTCGCAGGCTAAGAAAAGAAAGAGACTGCTCGCAGTCTGAGTTAAAGTCTTTCGGCTCGTAATACCATACCCTGTTTAGGACAGGTTCTAACCTGTTTAGGACAGAGGCAAGTCGAATTGTATACCCTGTTTAGGACAGCGAGGCCAAAAAACCATACCCTATTCAGCGGCACGTCCCCGTATAGCACAAATAAGGGAGTACCCCCCCCCCCCCCCGGGGTAGATGTAGACGATATAGACCTCGAAATTTCCTCTTTTTGTCTTCACGAGGCATATATGGTTTCAGAAAATGTCTGGAGAACGAAGAAGTCTTAACTCGAACAACATAATACCAATGCTGCCGACAAAATAATCACGGCAGTTTAAATACAAACCTGTTTAAACCCAGAGGAGGTTGGACACGGTCCGAAATGCAGCATGGGTAAATAATCCAACGGGCTTCAGTTTACGCGAGCTCTCGTGGCGTTCGGATCTCTGACCAGGCGATCGAAGATACGCTTAAAGCGGAATTTCGCTCATATTTTCGATATAAATGCTGGACATCGAACGTTCTTCTGCCTCACAATTCTCTGGATTACCTTACCTTCACATCGTGATCGATGAAGACAACAAAATCATGGCTTTTTCTGATCGAGTCCCAGAGTAAAGATGAGCCCACGCGCGATCGACCGATCAATCGAGATCCTACAAACGCAGATAGATGTTTACAACTATTTCCTCTACATATCCTGCCACTTTTTAACGTATGGCAACACTTGAATACCTGTGCTTCCCGAGTAATGCAGGTTTACGCCTCTCATCGAATTGCCTTGAATAAGTCGCGACTGAAAATTTTAGCTCACCTAAGCTTGAATGCAAATTGCTTATATTTACTTCAGGTTGTCTGTTGTTTACATTTAATTATACGTTTATGGCTCAAATGTTCTACTTTATTATTTTACAGTGAACTCAAGAGACACTGTTTATGCACTGTGCTAACATGTCATATGTATCATTGCCTGAGATATAGTTATTATTAACAGAAGTTAGTAACATTAAGGACTGTGCAAGGAGTTTACTAGTAAAGATCTGTTTGCCAGTAAAGATTTTTTTTTTTCAGTGATGTCATAGTTACTAGTGTGTAAGCTTTTGCAATACTGTACCTAAATCTGGTCATGGAAACCTTACATGTACATCCATGTCGTAATGATGTGATGTAGTGCACAATTTTAGGTATACCCTTTGCCTTGGATTATTTACATTGTTGTAAACTGACATTTTCCCATAACTCAAAAAAGTTGCAAAGTCAATCAAGCAAGTTACAAAAAGTCAAGGTGACCAGATCAATGGGCATTTAACTTGGGGGAGGGTTACCAGGGTACGACAAGAATTGTATGTTTTGTTAAATGCAGTTAAGCTTGGGCAGCCTCTGGCAGTCAAACAGCCCAGATTTCAAAATATTATGTCTTTAACGTTGAAACCAAGTTGAGACTAGGCTGCCATACTACACAAGTGGTCACTTCTCTTCTAAATAAAAACCTTGATCTCTCCTTGGAGAGAACAGAACATGAAATAAAAAAAAAAATTGGCTGATAAATTCTCTGCAATCAGTGGCCAGCATTCTAATATTCAAGGCCAAATATATATATAGAAAAAAGACAACATGAGGTTCATCACTTTACCTGTATTTCAGGATTCTAAATTGATTTTTGTGTCTAGTTTTACCTACGAAATTATAACCTTTCGAAAGGAACCTATTGTAATGCAATGTTCGACTGGATTCCCATTGTCTTTGCTTCATGCTATAAAGTCAATGGAGAATAGTCACCATGATGATTAATAGTTTTCAGATTTTAGCAGTGTTTGAAAATAAAAACTTGAGATGACTATTGTTCAGTGCTCATGTGGGGTCTTGATTGCCTTGACAATTTGGGCTAGACTTTTAGGAAAACATCCATCACCATTCAGTAATTCTGGGCAACCAGACAAGTATTGATTTCAAACCTGGCCTTGTACCAATATGAGGTACAGTACATGTAGGTACTTAGCACATGCACATGCACATGCACATGCGCACAACAGATGGCAACAAACAAATATCTCCACATTACAGAAACAAAACAATCCAGAGCAATCTTTAATTGAAGTATGTTATCAACATTTATCTTACAGCCTGAAACTGGCGGTCAAGAAATGCATCATAGAATATTACATTAAAAAACCTGATATGCTAATAATTTGGAGCAATTTTTCCAAAACATGAAAAGTAAATAATTGATATTGGAAGCTGTTTCCTTCTCAAGGTGAGCTCATCAAGCATACTCAAAGCTACATTGTAGAGACAGCATATGAATAGGGGCTGTCTCTTTTCATTCCACAGCTCCTGGTTACAACACTGGTTATGAATTAACATCCATGGTAATCATTTCTTAATCAATTGTGTATACTCTGATACCTGTTGAGAAAAATTGCAAAGAAACATTGACCTATGTGTACAAGAACTTTTAAATATCACAGAAACAATAAATGAATTGCTTGAACAACTGGATAATTTGTTGTTAATTTCCCCTTATCATAAAGAGGCAACTTTTCCATGAATTAACGTTAACCTGTAAAAAATACAGCAATCTACCAGGCAACAGACATAAAAATAATAACATCAATGCAACCCAACAACTGCAAGGAAAATAAAGCGAGTTAAAGAATACAAACACCACGAAAACAACTAGGTTCCCTTACTGTTTGGCGGTTGTGCTGTCCTATTTACCGCCAAAAAATCTCAAACTCTGGACGAATATAATACATGTACACAGATGTATTGCAGGAAAACGGTGAGAGGTGCGACATCTTAAAAACAAACCATAACTATTCTTGGTTGAAAACTCCATTGGTTCGGAACAAGAAATAATTCATTATGTGATTTTACCTGGTAAAATGAAGAAAAGTAGTTAAATTTGCTTTTCTTGAGCCAGGAGAATACGCGGACTGCGCGCACAATTTCGCGGGTTCTTCGTGACATTTCACAGCGTGAGAGACAAATAGTGGCAAAAATTCACCAACTTCAACATCGTATAATTCACTAACCAGAGGGGCGCTTAGGGGCGCCTGATCATTTTCTATTAGGAAATTAACTTACTTTGGAATGGATATTAATTTTGAAGTCTGACAAGTTTGGGTTTGGAGAGAAATCGACAAAATGTAACATCAACTCAAATTTCACGAAGCATAACAAAGGCCGACAGTGAAGCACCGAAGTCAAGTCCTAACTTGTCTTAGAAATCAAGCATAGAGTCAAGAAGTTTCCAGCAACTAGCCCAGTGCCAACTCGAACTTGTCCTGTGGGTTTGAAATCGCAAAGCTAAAAACAATTATGTAAAAATGATCAATATTGATACTCACCTCTTCCTAGAAGCCCGCCATGTTGATTTCATGCCCACGATAAAAGAGCGTTCGTGATTCGCTAATACGACCAACCATGATGCCTTTCAGACCGTGTCCAACCTCCTCTGGTTTAAACCTAAGTAGTTTTTCGCTTCTCGGACGATTTCACTGCAACGTAGACGTCTGTTTATTTTAAGTTGTCATGACCCATTGTTTTGGTAAACTGACGCATGCCGACATCTGTCAGCGCGGAGGGGATTTTTAACACCTAATCATACCGATCACGCAAAAGGTTTTTCGTCTTTTTCTCGATAAAACAAAACTGCATATAAGGATGAACATTTTTAGTTCGTTTACGCGTGTCTTCCAACGGAATTGGCTTAAAATCGGTAGGTATGTTCCCTATTACCTCCTTCGAAAAAGGGTGTCGGGCTTTGTTTAATTTCGCTTCTGTTTCAGAGTTATGGCCTCTTTAGTGTAAGGAAACACCCGCGTTCAGAACATCAAACTTTAGGAGGGTGTAGAAAAAAAACCAAACCACATCTGGAAAATCGCAGACACCCTTTTTGAGGGTGATGTGTGAGAAAACATTTCCGATGTTAATCGCGCCGCTCCGATGATTCACGCGCGGAAGCGAACCAGTTTAAGCAAAGCAGTGTTTCTGGGTATTTCTTTTTATATCACTGCGACAATAACTTTTTAGAAAATTTCAAACATATGATTGTATTCTATAACTATTAAGCTTTCAGAAAATGTATAGGTTGATGGGGTTTTCTTTCAAAGCGCCAGCGTAAGAGCGCGATTTCCAAACACTGTCAATCCACCTACCATGATACCTTAAAGTAAGCATTGGGGATTGCTTTCCAAGCCTCATTGGATTCACTTAGTAATCTTCCTATCCAGCTTAATCGAAGTGCCTTAACAATTGTTCTAACATTTGGAAAGTTTAAACCTCCTTGACATGGCCTTTGATACAGTACGGCTCTTTTTATTTTGTCCTTTTTGTTTCGCCAGAGATAACTTAAAAGCTTTTCCTGTACCCGTTTAATGACTTCCTCTGGAACACATAGCATTGAGGCCGAGTATACTATTTTAGAAATCCCTAATGCTTTTATCAATAAAGTTCGTCCCATAAGGGTGAGGTCCCGAGACAGCCAAATATTTAGTTTTGTTTCCATTTTTTGAATTTTGATGAAAAAGTTTTGGTCGTTATTCTTATTACGATTGTAAGAAATATAGATTCCCAGTGTTTTAGTTGGTTCATTAGTTATGTCTATTGCTATGGGTCTAGTTTTATTCTTCTTCTGTGATCCAATCCAGATAGCTTTGGTCTTCTTTTTGTTCAGTTTGAGACCTGAGATTTCAGCAAATTTGTTAATAATCATTATATTTTCCTTTAGTGATTCAATATCCTTACAGATAAGGGTCGTATCATCAGCAAATTGGCTTAACTTTACTTCTACATTATTTGGGAGCTTTATCCCCTCACTCTTGCTACTCTGACGTATCCTTTGAACAAGTAATTCTGCGGATAGTATAAAAAGAATGGGACTCAAGGGACAACCTTGCCGGACACCTCGGGATACCTTAAAGTAATTGGTAACGTAACCGCCATTTATTATTCCGCTTTCTACATCGGAGTACATCACTGAGATCCAGTTCCTAAGGTTTGGACCAAAATCTATAAGTACCATTATTCCTGGAATTTTATTTAATTCAGTGTATTCCATAATGTCATTAAGCAATCTTATATTCTGGCCAATAAACCTTCCTTTGACGAATCCAGTTTGATCTGAGTGTATTAGTTTGGGTAATTTGAGTTCAATTCTTTTCGCAAATGCTCTTGCCAGTATTTTATAGTCGACATTTAAAAGTGTAATTGGAAGCCAGTTTGTTAATTCGACCAGATAGCTTTCGCCTTTTGGTATTAGTGAGATAATACCTCGTCTCTGAGAAATTGACATTTTTCCTTTATCAAATGCTTCATTATAGGAGTCTAGGAGATGGTCACCTACTGTATAAGATCGAAAAAAGTTTCGTAGAACTCTTTAGTGAAACCATCTTCTCCTGGAGTTTTATTTTCTTTGAAACCCTTAAGTGCGTTAAATAGTTCTTCTTTTGAGAGATCATTTTCTAATTCTTGCTGATCATCTTCAGATAATTTTGGGTTTTCCAAGCCTTCAACAAAAGAATTGAACGATTCACTTATATTTTCGTGATCCTCTGGTGGAACTTTAGAGGCTAGTACTCCTCAATTTCTTTATTTATTTGTTTTATGTCGGATATTATCTCTCCATCACTTATTTTAAGCTGTGTTATAATTTTTTTCTCATAATTGCGTTTTTCTAAATTAAAGAAATACTTGGTAGGCTTCTCTCCTTGCTCTACCCACTTTACTTTCGATCTAAACATCGCTTCTTTCCCTTTTGTTGAATAGATCTCATTTAGCTCGTTTTTGAGCGCTTCAAATTCTGTTAAAATCTCGTCATTTAAGTTCGTGTCATTACATATTTTTCGATCCAGTTCTTCTAATTTAAGTTGGATAGCGATTTCACGGGTTTTCATGTTAAATCTTTTCGTTTTTGAATACCTTATTGTTTCTGCCCTAATTTCCATTTTTATTAGTTCCCAGAGGAGTTGCTTATTTTCGACGTCTTGGTATTTATTTTCTATCAACGGATAGCTGTCTTTTATTAATTGCAAATAGTTTCCATCTTGTAATAGTGAATTATTAAATTTCCATGTTCCCGGTCCCCGCGTAAAAAAGTTTCCTATTTTCAAACTGAGGAATACTGCTTTATGATCTGGTGCTATTGATGTGCGAGTTTCTGCTTTGATTACATCATTGACAAATTGTTTTGATACAAGGAAAAAGTCAATCCTTGATTTGAGTCTCAGACTTTTAGATTCGTATGTATATGTTCTAGTGCTCGGATGAATTACACGATATATGTCGGTGAGATTTAGTTCTTTCATAAGGTTTACAAGTGCATTCCTGTAATTGGTCTCCTTCCAAGGCAGTCCTCCGCTTTTATCTAATTTGCTTAAACCCGTGTTCCAATCACCTGCTACTATAACTTTTGATAAGTTGGTTTTTGACATCAATAGTTGACTGAGTGTTCTTATAAATGCTGGTTGTTGACGATAATCAGTTGGTGCGTAAATATTTACCATCGAGTGATCTTCGTCTAGTTTGGCCACTATGAACCGGCCCTCTTGATCGGTTTCCACACATTCCACTTGAAACAAACTATTTGGATTCACCATAACACATACACCTCTGGCGTGCTCTGTGCCATGAGAAAAAAGAATTTTCCCATCCCATTCTGAAGTCCATGTCTTTTCATCACCTTTAATTGAGAAAGTTTCTTGCAGACAGAATATAGAAGCCTTTTGATTCTTCAAATACGAAAAGATTGCTTTCCTTTTCCCAGCATTACGCAACCCTCTTACGTTTAGTGATAGAATTTTCAGATTTGACATGTTTAGTAAAAAAAAATAGGTAACTATGTGAATGACTTACACTGTATGACGCTGATACGACAATAAATTCGACACCTTACAGAAGTAGTTAGGAAAAACAGAAAAAAAAAACAAACAAACAACACAGATTAATTAGCGCAAAAGAACTTACCTCCTCTCCTGGGATTATCCAATTCAACCGCAAAACAAATTCTCGAAGCAATCCATAAACATCGAGAGGTAAACGCGAAATTCAATATATAATTTAGAAAAATAAATACTTAGGTACAAGATTGAGATTTTTAAAGAATTACAGGACACTGCTTAAGCTACAGTTTGTTTAAATCTTCTTCGCTTTGGATTCTGATAATCACATCATTCATAGGATCAGGCTTGACAAAAATTTTTCCGTCGGTTGTCCAGAACTTCCAATCTCTCTGTCTACGATCGCGGACCTTCTTGAATAGGCCAGCTCTGTAAGCAGTTAGATTCTCATTGATGTAAACTTTTTTGGGATCCACTCCCAAATCTCTTAAACCACTTTTCTTGCGAAGTTTCCAGCGCCCTCGATACATTTGCTCTTTGCTGTAATAATTGCTGAAACGGACAATTATTGGTCTCGGTGACTTATGCCCTTTATTCAAGCGATGAGTTATGTCGATGTCATCGTATGTTAGATTTATTTCCATTGGTTTTGCCAAGTCGAGGACAATATCTTCGGGATCTTCGTCGATTTTTTCAGGGACTCCATGTATTTCAAGGTTAAATTTTCGTGTGTATTGCTCCAAATCATCGTGTTGCATGAAGAATTCGCCTAACTTCTTTTCAAACTTGGCATTTTCTTCGCTCTTTTCCTCTAAATTAGTTTCCAATT
This sequence comes from Platygyra sinensis, assembly GCA_019787425.1. NCBI lineage: Eukaryota > Metazoa > Cnidaria > Anthozoa > Scleractinia > Merulinidae > Platygyra > Platygyra sinensis. Next base: position 17,715 of record JAHPZR010006591.1, on the reverse strand, counting down.
GGGTCATTCTTCTTTGTAATGCTGTGTTGGTCTTCGCCATCTCCTTCATTTGTTCTTGCAAAGCGGAGTTGGTTTTCGCCATTTCCTCCATCTTGCATTGAGTGAATTCGAGACTTTCACGAAGCTCCTCGTAGCTGCGCTGCAGGGATTTTTGCTCGCTTATTAGGCTGTTGGTGTTTGCTTCGATTCTTACGAGTGACTCCCATATAGCTGCAAGTGCAGGATCTTGTACGTGCTTGGCGCTTGCTTCTTTCATATCCTTATGTAAGTCCGACATGCTTCCTTGGTTTTCATTTAGTCGTTTCGCTTCTGGAGAAGAACCGTCCGTACTTGGGCTTTTACAATCCTCTCTCTTTCGTCTTGTCCCGTTCTTATCATCCTTTCCCGGCATATTGTCTAAGATAAAGGAGTTTTCTTCGCGTTTCACCCCTCGAGTTACGGAGCTTAGAAATACATGACTTCTCGCTTCAACCGCTCCGACCCAGAGAGTACTCATTTCACATGGCATTTGGTTTTATTTAAAATGGTCTCAAATATATTTTATTTAGGAAGCAAAAACAATAAACGATTAAATCACGAAATTAAGGCAGTTCAGCAAAGCTTTTTTTTCTTTCACAAGATGAACAAATCTGCAAGCATTGGCGTATTTTCAAATGAAAGCCGGGGCGGATCCAGACTTTGAGCTAAGGGCCTGTTTACATGGAGGTGGGGGACCCTAGGTAGGTGAGGTAACCTGCCTAGCCGTGGTCGAAAAATGGCCCGCGTTTACATGCAAACTTACAACCCCGGGGTTCCAGGGTGACGTTACTAGACGTTGTTGCTTGGTCGCTAGGCATGTAAACAGAGAAACTGGTAGGCGTACGACGCATTTTGGCGGTCAGTGTTCTTTTCCTCTCATTATCTGGTCTCGCTGCAACATTTCAGTGTTGTGGCTTTTTATTTTTTTAATTTGGCGCGCTTGCAAATGTAACATGAACTCGACCCCGCCTAGGCGGGTTACCCAACCTTGAGTCGTTTACATGGCAAAATGCGACGCCGGCTGAGAAGGTTACCCTACCTGGCAGACCGGGCAACCCGCCTTGGCGGGTTACCCCACCTATCATGTAAACGTGATCAAATAAAAATGAGAGATTATATGGAGAGGCGGGTTACCCAACCTAGGCGGGTTACCTCACCTACCTGGGGTCCCCAACCTCCATGTGAACAGGCCCTAAGAGGGGGAGTGGGGCCTCGGCTTTATTCTTAAAATATTCTTAAAATTTCCCAAATTTCAGCCTCTATAATCTTATAAAATATATTCTTGCAAAAAAAAAGAGTGTATTTGGAGTCTTATAGCAGCAGGGCAAGTAAATCAACCCCCCCCCCCAATCCCCTTCTTAACTCAAGGTCAGGATCCGCCCCGGCTTTCATTTGAAAATACGCCAATGCTTGCAGATTTGTTCATCTTGTGAAAGAAAAAAAAGGTGTGCTGTACCGCCTTAATTTCGTGATTTAATCATTTGTTGTTTTTGCTTCCTAGATAAAATATATTCGAGACCATTTTAAATAAAACCAAATGCCATGTGAAATGAGTACTCTCGAGGTGCCTCTCTCCACTCAGGTGTATAAATGGGTACCGGCGAATTTAATGCCTGGGGTAATCCTGCGATGGACTAGCATCCCATCCAGGGGAGAGTAGAAATAATCCCAGTCGCTTCATGCTACAGAAACCGGGATAAGCTCCGGCCTGGTGGGCCACAGTTGGCTCGCATGCAGACTTTTACCTTTTTTTTACCTTGTGAAATACGGCGTTACCCTTGTAATGTGAACCGGGAGAAAGTAACATAACGGCATTCACATGTGACCTCTCACACCGCAAAGGTCATTCCACTTGTTTATTCAGTGCACGGGGACTGAGTTATTTACCCATAAGTGGACACGAACTATACAGATATGAGAGACTGATTTGCTTCCTTTTGAAGTGTGTTTTCTCATATTTTAAAGGACTCTCGCCTAAGCAATACGATGAAAAGATCCACACCTGCGTGTGCGACAGCAAATGTAAACATTGTCGACCTTGTCGAATTTTATGGCCGTTTATGCTCGCTGTGTTACTGGAAATATTTTAAGAACAACTCAAAAGGACAGTGGGAAGTTAAAATAACTTCTATAGCGGCAGAAGGAGCGTAAATGACGGTGAGTCGTTGTTTCCTGTTTTAAACTATTGACTTCCAAAGAGCAACCTCGTGATTTGCATAAAGTTGAACTCGCTTACATGCTGTAACATTTTATTTTACTGACGGGGAACATTTTAATTCCCAGAGCTATAACTTTTCTGGTGAAAAAAACCAATAACCAAGGTTTCCTAAAATATAAATATTTTGACCAAATGATATATACCCGTGGCCAGTTATCCCAGTCGAAGTTGGCCCTTATTTGTTCATGGCCAAGTGACACAAATGGCGGCTGTACAAATACCCTTCGTTAAAAAGCTGTAAACAAAACTTCAAGAAACTTACTACACGATTTTAAAGTATAAGAATGAAATAACAATTGTGGCAAGTTTCGTTTTCATAGGATTTTTTTACGCCCCTGATGTTTTCGTAAAGAAGCGTGAAATTTGAAGATTTTAAGTTGCGAAAACCGCCATTATATGCAAATTATGAACTTTCTTAAATTTTGGCCGCAAAATAAATCGTTGCAACTTTAAATTATTTTTACTTGAATAAGTTCACCCAAAGGTGTGTTTTGGCGAAATAAAAGAAAAATCGATTTTTCGCCGGTGTCTTCCGATTCTCGACAATCTCAGAAAGTCACTCTTAAAGTATGATTGATAAATAATTCGTCTTCGCACCTTAGAATACCAAACATTGTATCTTTACCCCTTGATTATCAAACCATTTTATTACCTCACCCCAGAAATCCTTAGTATAACGACAACAAATAAAAAAGTGCTCCAAGGATTCGCTCATTTCACCACAAAAGGAACACGCCGGAGATGGAATAATACCAATGTTGTTTAAAAATGAATTTGTGACAAGACACCTGTTAAGTAATTTATATTGGAATTCACGCGATTTTGTGTCCAAGGAAGTACGAAATGGCAAGCTGTAAATCTCTTTCCATTCCAAAACATCATTAACGAAATGGGTATCAAAATTCAGTTGAGCGGTCGGTGGAGTGATGATTCTATTTCGAAGTTCTTTATATATGGTCTTTGAAGCGACTGTTTCGATTAAAACATTTTTGTCATTCAAACTTAATTTGATTTCATTATGCAAGTTGAAAGGCTCGTCAGCTGTAGAAGCAAACGTGTTTAATGATTCACGCCATTCAACTGGTAAGGCATCGATTACAGAAACAAGTCTAAATATGTCTAACGGCGAGATGTTTGATTCTCTCAACTTGTAATTACTTTTAACAATAAATTCATTATTGTCAGAGATTAAATCCCCATTCGAAGAATTCCTTTTTCTACGAGATTTCTAAAATACACAGATTTGCAACCGATACAAATAAATTTATTATTCCACACAATAGCTTTTGAAAGGTCTTGTCTATTTTGATCTTGTACACTTGTGTGGTTTGCTGCGGAACATTTTGCGAATCTTTTAAAGCATTCTTCATAAAATGCTGGAAGCTTTACGGGCAGTTTCTTCAAATCAAAATCGCAACATATAATAAGCTTACCCCCTACAAATTCAAGATAATGCAGTAGAATTTTTTTCCAATTGCTCGGTTGATCACTTGCCAATTTTTTTGCAACAAAGGATTCATCATCATCATCATCATCAATCTTTATTTATCCACGAGATCATATCACTTTACATGGTCTTCCTAGGAATCGTGTTTAAAACTACACTAAAATACTCTACGGAACTATAATGTTAAAAATACAAAAACTTACATTATGAATGATAAGAGTTAAAATGAGTCAAGGTGTATTAGAAAAAATCTTTCCCATCAAAAGAAGTTTTAAAAACATTTAAACTAGACAGTTTTCTAATCTCTGAGGGAATCTTGTTCCACAGAACAGATCCTCTGTAGTGGAGGCTCCCTTTTGCAGACTCAGTTCACGGTCTGGGGACATAATAATTCATCTCAGAATTTCTGAGATTGTGTGAATGTACATTTGAGGTCTTGGTAAAGATCCGCCTCAGATACGCTGGGGAAAGATTATTATGGATTTTATACATTGTCACAGCCAACTGTTTAAGTCTTACATATTCTAGCCTTTCCCAGCCAAGCTCATCCAACAAAACACTTGAGCGAACATCATAGTTAGAATAGGAGAGAATTCTAGCAGCCCTATTCTGCAGCTTTGCTAGTCCCTTCTCTGAGTCTCTATTATGGAATCTAAATGTGGGGCTTTAAGTCCCCCATCTTCAATGTCACTAATAAGAGCGGAGCGTTTGATTTTGTCCTTCCCCTTCCAGATAAAATCGAAGATAATTTTGTTCACATCTTTCAAATTCCCTAATTACTGATATCAAAGTCGCGCGATTTAGAAAAATAGGAATAATAAAGGTTTTGACAATTTGAATTCTTCCGATAATAGTCAAATCCCTCCACCTCCAAACTCGTAGTTTTTGTTGAATGGAACTAATTAATTCATCGACATTTAATTTTTGTTTCGCTCGAAGGTCATAGGTGAAGTGCACTCCCAGAATTTTAACAACTTTTTAATTTTTAAGTTGTATAAAACGGCGATGTCTTGTTGTAGAGTAGAAGAGCGATTACCTAATAACATTATTTCTGATTTATCATGGTTGATCTTCAGGCCTGAACAAATTCCGTAATCTTCTATAAGCTTAAGAAAGTTCACAAGCGAAAGATTGTCTTTCAAAACACCAGTTAAGTCATCTGCGAAAAGGCTTAATCTGATCTCTTCATTATCTACCTTAATACCACAAATATCTTTACTACTGCGTATACTAATACAAAGAATTTCTAGCACTATGATGAACAAGTAAGCAGAGAGGGGGTCTCCTTGTCTTACTCCCCTTTCGACTGCAAAGGGCTGAGTAGAAAAACCATTGTTTATGACACAACTTGAGATATTATTGTAAAATGTATGAATCCATTGCACAAATGACGGACCAAAACCAAGAGAGGTTAGAGTGCGAAATAGAAAATCTCTACTGACAGTATCGAAGGCCTTTTTGAAATCTATACAAATCATTCTCCCCTCAAGATTGTACCTTTCTGAGAATTCCATAACATCTTCTATCGTTCTGACTGCGTCAAAAATAGTTCTCCCCTTAACATATGCACATTGATTATAATGTATGATATTTGGTAAGACCTTCTCTAATCTTTTAGCAATAGCTTTTGATCCTATTTTTACGTCCACATTGATAAGTGAGATTGGTCTCCAGTTCGACAAATCCCGTTTGTCTTTATCCTTTTTCTCAATTAAGGTAATGATGGCTTCCTTCTGGGAATTTGACAACTCGCCATAATCATAAGAATAGTTTAAACTGTCTACCATCAGATTTCCTAAAGTGTGCCAAAATGCTCTATAGAATTCAGCCGTTAATCCATCATTACCTGGTGACTTGTTACTTTCAAATAGCTGAAGACTCTTGTAACACTCGTCAACTGTTAATTTTCCATCACAGATTCGAGCCTCATTATTAGTGAGTTTCGGTATTTCAGAATTATTCAAAAAAGAGTTTAACATATCTTCTGATGGTCTGAGAGGATCACGCTTACAAAGATTGGAATAAAAATTTTGTATCTCCTGGAGAATTTTTTTAGGGTCTGTAATTAGCATACCTTCATTGTTAAAAAACCCTTACTTTAGCTATAAGCGCTTATTACTCAAAAACGAGCTCCGTGACCCCCATTTTTTATTAATGAATTGTAATAAGCATGATAAGATGCAACTTTTTGCAAAGTTTAAAAAAATCTGTGTAGGGGGTTCAGAGCCACCTTAAATTTTCAAAAATTTAAGGTGGCTCTGAACCCCCATCGCAGAATTTTTTTTAAACTTTGCAAAAAGTTGCATCTTATCATGCTGATTACAATTTGATAATAAAAAAGGGGGTAACCGAGTTCGTTTTTGAGTTATAAGCGCTTAAAGCTAAAATTAAGGGTGTTTTTAGTAGGTCATATTGTTGCTATGGTAACCTATTGTGCCACAGAATTAACAGCCACTTGTTCACCGATGATTAGGTAGTTTGTTGATACCATGATTGTGGCATTAACCGATAAAGAGTGGTTATAATGACCCATCGAACTTTAAAGGGGCATTGTCACGCTATTTGGCAACTTTATAAAAAGCTAGAAGGTGCCTTCACATCATTTGAATTCCAAAACTAATGATCTAGTTTTGTTATTTAAGACTGTTTGAAGGTAGTGAAACTGTTTCCTGTCGCCTGTCGCTACGGATGGCACGGATGGAAATGGATTTGAAATTTGAAAGTTTTGAGGCCACGAGTTCCAAAAATCCTCAAGAAATTTGTTATGGTTAGCCCTCTCTGATAACATTCATTTGATATCTTCGCCGTAGCTATCAGAAGCTTTTTTGTTATGATCAAAGCCTGAAGTGATGATTTTAACACAGAATTGACCTAAAACAGCAAATTCTCATGACAGTGCCCCTTTTAAGTCTTGGAAAGTACTGGAAACTGGTACCATTCACCTTAATACGGACACCCGGATAATACGGACGCTATGGCATGTCCCTTGGTGCCCGATTAACCAGGTTCCACTGTACATAAAAATTTCAGAGAAACGATTTCAAGTGGACGAGCATCCCTCCTCTCTCCTATCGGACACTTTTTACTGCACTGTGGGAGACTTTGTGGCGAACGCTATGTTTAAAAAACTCATATGGTCAAACAAATCTCAGGACGATAGTTAGAAACCTTGGCTACTTAGCTCTTTAAGTACAAATCGTTAAATTGACAGTACATGTTATGAATATAGACTGATCCCAGTCCCCCTATGTTTCTGAGAGATCGATCATTCAGTTCGATGAAAGGCCATGTTGGTCTCTTGACGCGAGCGAAACTGGGGAGACTACAAAATGGCCATGGGTAGGGGTGTAGGTTAATAGCGTGGGGTGAGGGGCGGAAACTGGAGTAAAAGTCGTCCTCGGCATTTCCTGGTAAATCACGGAGGTGACTGACACAATTTGAAGTTCATGTTTTAATTTGCCTGTCAGTTGACATTGAGATGATCCGAAATTTTACAGGAACATAGAATTGAACGCCCATACTACCCTTAAACCTGTTATTAAAAATAATTCCACATCACTTGAATTCTATGAGACCGACTTTTGCGGGAAATCAACCCTGACTGGGGGATTCAATAAACTTTATTTTTCCCTACTAGATTTTCAATGTTTATTTGATCGTGCATGATACTAGCTCACCCGTATGTTTGTCCTCGTTCGCGACTTCAAAGCCACAACAATTTCGAATTCGGTAGTTAAGTCTTAGACAACCGTGCGCAGAGTATTCAAATCTTATTAGCCGCTTTGACTTTTTCGAACAAACCGAAACCGAAAAAATTACTGACAGGTTACAATCGCTTTGACTTTGGGCTACTGTATGAATTTTAAAATTCACCATTGATTAGTCCGATTGTCGATTCGTGTGTAATTTAGTACTTTTTATCCATAAAGCAAAGAAATCAAACAATCCACAGAACAATAGTGGACTTTGAAAGTATGTCACATCTGTTCGCAAAAGTTCAGCGTTCACATAACTGACATAAACATTATGATTTCAACAACAGACAACTATTATCACAGGCCCCACAGAACGCACCCCTCATCTTTGATTACTGCTAGTTTAGTACTTTTTTTAATGTGCTCTGCTTTAGCTCGATACGATGCAAAAGAGCTAGTGGCCTTTTGTTGAATCGTGTGAATTAAGAAATTATCTCACCAGCAGGAAAATGAAACTGATTGTTGTGTGGTACGATCATCCCATATAACTGGAAAAATCTGCTTTAATTATAACCTGAAGTAAGTGTAAACCTTGCTAAGATCAAAATAATTTTACCTTGAAATCAGTGTGCTTTCCAACTCTAACAGCTTGGAATAAAAGGTACAGGCAATAAGATTAACGCCACTGAGCTTTTTGGAGCTCTTCTCTATCACAACGGTTACCGAGGATGTGAACGGTATCTACTTTACACCAGGAAATTTAACATATAAATTGAAGAGGAAATCTCGTTTTTCAGGTTATGACCGGCGGTAACCTGTTTTCAGACCGAATTATGGTGGATAAAATTTCAGAGAAACATTTTCAAGTGGACAAGCACCCCTCCCCTATCCTGTCGGTCACTTTTTCCTGCACAGAGGGATACTTTGTGGCAAACACTAATGTTTAGAAAAATAAAATGTCACACAAAATCTCAGGCCGATAATGGAAACCTTTCCTACCTAGTTCTTTAAGTAGAAATCGTCAAAACCCACAGTACATGTTGTAAATGTGGACTGTTCACAGTCCCCTATTTTTCCGAGAGATCGAAGATATACGTCGATCGTTCAGTTCAATGGGTCGCCATCTTGGTCTCTTAATGCAAGAGAAACTGGGGAGAGTACAAAATGCCCATTGGTAGGGGTGGTGGGGTTAATAGCGTGGGGTGAGGGGCGGAAACTGGAGTAAATTCGTCCTTGGAATTTCCTGGTAAGACGCGGAGGTGAACACCATTTCAAGTTCATGTTTCAATTTGCCTGTAACTTGACTGTGACATGATCCGAAATTTAACAGAAACATAGAATTGAATGCCCATACTACCATTAAACCTGTTATTAAGAATAATTTCACATCACTTGAATTTATGAGACCGACTTTTGCGAGGAAATCAACCCTGACTTGGAGATTCAATAATATATTGCACTGTTTATTTGATCATGCATGATAATCTGATAGTTTTCTAGCTCACCCCATTCTCGTCCCCAGAGCCCACGATCCTTCTGGCCTGCGGCAGGAAATCGAGAGCTCTGGGAGCAACCATTCCAGGCATGCGCCATAGATGCAGACTGTGTGAGACCAGATGGCAGAATTCGGTTATTTCCATTGTTATTTCAAAATGGTTGCTCCCAGAGCTCTCGTTTTCCGACCGCTGGTCAAGGGGAACGAGGCTCTGGGAACGAGATTGAGCTCACCCGTATGTTTATCCGCGTTGGCGACTTCGCAGCCACAACAATTACGGCAGTGAAGTCTCCGACAACCATGCGTAGAATATTCAAATCTAATTAGACGGTTTGACTTCTTCCAACAAACCGAAACCGAAAAATTACTGACAGGTTACAATCGCTTTGATTTTGGACTACTGTATTAATTAAAACATTCACTATTGTTTAGTCCGATTGTGGATTCGTGTGTAATTTAGTACTTTTTATCCATAAAGCAAAGAAATCAAATAATCCACAAACCGATCGAGGACTTTGCCGATCACATAACTGACGTAAAGATAATAATTTCAACAACAGACAACTATTATCACAGGCGCCGCAGAACTCACTCCTCATCTTTGATTACTGCTAATTAACTACTTATTTATAACGTGCTCTGCTTCAGTTACATACGATGCAAGCAACAGCCTTTTGATGTCGGGATCCTTGTGAATTAAAAAGTTGGCTTACCGAGTGGAAAATGAAACTGTCTGTTTTGTCGTAAGATCATCCCATATAACGGAAAAAATCTGCCCTAATAATAGCAACCTGAAATAAGTGTAAAATTTTACAAGATTAAAACAATTTTACCTTGAAGTCAGTGTGCTTTCCAACTCTAACAGCTTGAGATAAAAGGTAAAGCTAATAAGATCAACGCCGCTGAGCTTTTTAGAGCTCTTCTCTATCACAAGTTACCGAAGATATGAGCGGGATCTACTTTACACCAGGAAATTTAACATATACATTGTAGAGGAAATCTGATTTTTCAGGTTATGACCGGCGGTAACCGGTTTTCAGACCGGAAATTTCAGAGAAATGGTTTCAAGTGGACAAGCACCCCTCCCCTACCATGTCGGACACTTTTTCCTGCACTGTGGAAGACTCAGTGGCGAACACTAATGCTTAGAAAACTTAATTGATCAATTAAAACCCCAGGACGTAGCTCCTTAAGTACAAATCGTTCAAATTCACAGTACATATTGTCAATGTAGACTGTCCACAGTCCCCTATTTTTCGGTAAGACCGTATTTTGGTCTCTTTAGCGATGCGAGCGAAACTGGGGAGAGTACAAAATGCCTATGGGTTGGGGTGGTGGGTTTTATAGCGTGGAGTGAGGGGCGGAAACTAGAGTAAAGTCATCCTTGGAATTTCCTGGTAAGACGCGGAGGTGAACACCATTTCAAGTTCATGTTTCAATCTGCCGTTCACTTGACAGTGAGATGATCCGAAATTTAACAGAAACATAGAATTGAATGCCCATACTACCATTAAACCTGTTATTAAGAATAATTCCACATCGCTTGAATGCCAATGAGACCGATTTTTACGCTATCGCTGAAATCAACCCTGACTGGAAGATTTAATAAACGTTATTTTTGTCTATTATATTGCAATGCATTTAAGTCTGATAGTTTTCTAGCTCACCCGTATGTTTGTCCTTGTTCAGGTAAGTCTTCGACAACTGTGCGTAGAATACTCAAATCTGATTAGACGCGGTTTTGACTTTTTCAAGCAAACCGAAATCGAAACCGAAAAATTACTGAAAGGTTACAATCGCTTTGAGTTTGGACTACTGTTTGAATTAAAAGATTCACCACTGTTTAGTCGATTGTGGATTCGTGTGTAATTTAATACTTTTTTATCCATAAAGCAAAGGAATCAAATAATCCGCAGAGTAATAGTGGACTTTGCCAGCCAGTATGTCATATCTGTTCAGTCGCAAAAACTTCAGCCGTTCACGTAACTACATAAAATAATGATTTCAACAACAAACAATTATTATCACTGGCGCCGCAGAACTCACTCCTCATGTTTGATGATGAATCCGTGTGAATTGAGAAGTTAGCTCACCGAGAGGAAATTGAAACTGACTATTGTGTCGTAAGATGATCCCATATAGGGTCTCTGTAAAGTGCGGACAGGATAGCGACGGATGGCGGATGACGGATAGAAAAATCCGGATGATAAAATGCGGATGGAAAAGTGCGGATGACAAAATGCGGATGACAAATTCCGCCGCTATCCTGTCCTCACTTTACAGAGACCCAAAATTATTTCCATATATAATCCTACAGTGCTGGTTGTCAGTCATGTTTCCCAAAGTAATCAGGTTTCAAAATTCTCTCACTTTTCTGTAACTGACGAAATAATCACAAATTAAGCAGATTTTTCCAGTTATATGGGATATCGTACCACACAACTCCAGTTTGCATTTTTCTGCTGGTGAGACAATTTCTTATTCACACGAATTCAACAAAAAGGCCACTACGCTCTTTTGCTCGTAATCGAGCTAAAGCGAGACAATTAAAAAAAGTACTAAACTAGCAGTCATCAAGATGAGGGTGCGTTCTGTGGGCCTGTGATAATAGTTGTCTGTTGTTGAATCATAATTTTATGTCAGTTTATGTGAAAGCCTGAACTTTTGCGAACAGATGTGACATACTTTCAACAGTCCACTATTGTTCTGTGGATTGTTTGATTTTCTTGCTTATGGATAAAAAGTACTAAATTACACACGAATCGACAATCGGACTAATCAATGTGAAATTTTAAATTCATACAAGTAGCCCAAGTCAAAGCGATTGTAACCTGTCAGTAATTTTTCGGTTTCGGTTTGTTCGGAAAAATCAAAGCGGCTAATAAGATTTGAATACTCTGCGCACGGTGGTCTAAGACTTAAACTACCGAATTCGAAAATTGTTGTGGCTTTGAAGTCGCGAACGAGGACAAACATACGGGTGATGCTAGTATCATGCACCGAATCAAATAAACATTGAAATCTCGTAGGGAAAAATAAAGTTTATTGAATCCCCCAGTCCAGGGTTGATTTTCCCCGGCAAAAAGTCGGTCGCATAGAAATTCAAGTGATGTGGAATTATTTGTTAATAACAGGTTTTAAGGGTAGTATGGGCGTTCACACTTCTATGTGTCCTGTAAATTTCGGATTCAGCTCCAATGTCAACTGACCTAGGCCAAATTAAAACATGAACTTCAAATTTGTGTCAGTCACCTCCGTGATTTTACCAGGAATGCCGAGGACGACTTTTACTCCAGTTTTTCCGCCCTCACCCCACGCTATTAACCCTACACCCCTACCCATGGCCTATTTTGTAGTCCCTCCCCAGTTTCGCTCGCGTCAAGAGACCAACATGGCTCTTTCATCGAACTGAATGAATCGATCTCTCAGAACATAGGTGACTGGGGATCATCTATATTCATAACATGTACTGTCAATTTTTAACGATTTGTACTTAAAGAGCTAAGTGCAAGGTTTCTAACTATCGTCCTGAGATTTTTTTGACATATGAGTTTTTTAAACATTACGTTTCGCCACAAATCTCCCACAGTGCAGTAAAAAGTGTCCGTAGGAGAGAGGGGATGCTCGTCCACTTGAAATCGTTTCTTCTGAAATTTTATGTACCGTGGAACCTGTTAATACGGGCACCAAGGTACATGCCCATAGCGTCCGTATTATCCGGGTGTCCTATTAAGGTGAATGGTACCAGTTTCCAGTACTTTTCCAAGACGTAGGGGCACTGTCAAGGAATTTTGCTGTTTTAAGTCAATTCTGTGCTAAAATCATTACTTTAAGGCTTTAATCATCAACAAAAAGCTTCTGTAAAGCTACGGCGAAGATATCAAATGAATTTTATCAGAGAGGGCTAACCATAACAAATTTCTTGAGAATTTTTGGAACTCGCGGCATCAAAACTTGAAAAAATTGGCCAACTTTTTCAAATTTCAATCCAATTCCATCCGTAGCGACAGGCGACAGGAAACAGTTTCTGTACCTTCAAATAGTCGTAAATAACAAAACTAGATCATTAGTTTTGGAATTCAAAGGATGTGAAGGCACCTTCTAGCTTTTTATAAAGTTGCCAAATAGCGTGACAATGCCCCTTTAAAGTTCGATGGGTCATATAACCACTCTTTATCGGTTAATGCCACAATCATGGTATCAACAAACTACCCAATCATCGGTGAACAAGTTGCTGTTTAATTCTGTGGCACAATAGGTTACCATAGCAACAATATGACCTACTAAAAACACCCTTAATTTTAGCTTTAAGCGCTTATAACTCAAAAACGAGCTCGGTGACCCCCATTTTTTATTATCAATTGTAATCAGCATGATAAGATGCAACTTTTTGCCAAGTTTAAAAAAGATTCTGCGATGGGGGTTCAGAGCCACCTTAAATTTTGAAAATTTAAGGTGGCTCTGAACCCCTTCACAGAAATTTTTTTAAACTTTGCAAAAAGTTGCATCTTATCATGCTGATTACAATTCGATAATAAAAAATGGGGTCACCGAGCTCGTTTTTGAGTAATAAGCGCTTATAGCTGTAAAGTTAAGGGTTTTTTTAACAATGGCAAGAGTATGCTAATTACCAGACCCTAAAAAAATTCTCCAAGGAGATACAAAAAAATTTTTAATTCCAATCTTTGTAAGCGTGGTACGATCATCCATGTAACTGGAAAAATCTCTTTAATTTGTGATTATTTCGTCAGTTACAGAAAAGTGAGAGAATTTTGAAACCTGATTACTTTGGGAAACATGACTGACAACCAGCACTGTAGGATTATATATGGAAATAATTTTGGGTCTCTGTAAAGTGAGGACAGGATAGCGGCGGAATTTGTCATCCGCATTTTGTCATCCGCACTTTTCCATCCGCATTTTATCATCCGGATTTTTCTATCCGTCATCCGCCATCCGTCGCTATCCTGTCCGCACTTTACAGAGACCCTATATGGGATCATCTTACGACACAATAGTCAGTTTCAATTTCCTCTCGGTGAGCTAACTTCTCAATTCACACGGATTCATCATCAAACATGAGGAGTGAGTTCTGCGGCGCCAGTGATAATAATTGTTTGTTGTTGAAATCATTATTTTATGTTAGTTACGTGAACGGCTGAAGTTTTTGCGACTGAACAGATATGACATACTGGCTGGCAAAGTCCACTATTACTCTGCGGATTATTTGATTCCTTTGCTTTATGGATAAAAAAGTATTAAATTACACACGAATCCACAATCAGACTAAACAGTGGTGAATCTTTTAATTCAAACAGTAGTCCAAACTCAAAGCGATTGTAACCTTTCAGTAATTTTTCGGTTTCGATTTCGGTTTGCTTGAAAAAGTCAAAACCGCGTCTAATCAGATTTGAGTATTCTACGCACGGTTGTCGAAGACTTACCTGAACAAGGACAAACATACGGGTGAGCTAGAAAACTATCAGACTTAAATGCATTGCAATATAATAGACAAAAATAACGTTTATTAAATCTTCCAGTCAGGGTTGATTTCAGCGATAGCGTAAAAATCGGTCTCATTGGCATTCAAGCGATGTGGAATTATTCTTAATAACAGGTTTAATGGTAGTATGGGCATTCAATTCTATGTTTCTGTTAAATTTCGGATCATCTCACTGTCAAGTGAACGGCAGATTGAAACATGAACTTGAAATGGTGTTCACCTCCGCGTCTTACCAGGAAATTCCAAGGATGACTTTACTCTAGTTTCCGCCCCTCACTCCACGCTATAAAACCCACCACCCCAACCCATAGGCATTTTGTACTCTCCCCAGTTTCGCTCGCATCGCTAAAGAGACCAAGATACGGTCTTACCGAAAAATAGGGGACTGTGGACAGTCTACATTGACAATATGTACTGTGAATTTGAACGATTTGTACTTAAGGAGCTACGTCCTGGGGTTTTAATTGATCAATTAAGTTTTCTAAGCATTAGTGTTCGCCACCGAGTCTTCCACAGTGCAGGAAAAAGTGTCCGACATGGTAGGGGAGGGGTGCTTGTCCACTTGAAAACATTTCTCTGAAATTTCCGGTCTGAAAACCGGTTACCGCCGGTCATAACCTGAAAAATCAGATTTCCTCTACAATGTATATGTTAAATTTCCTGGTGTAAAGTAGATCCCGCTCATATCTTCGGTAACTTGTGATAGAGAAGAGCTCTAAAAAGCTCAGCGGCGTTGATCTTATTAGCTTTACCTTTTATCTCAAGCTGTTAGAGTTGGAAAGCACACTGACTTCAAGGTAAAATTGTTTTAATCTTGTAAAATTTTACACTTATTTCAGGTTGCTATTATTAGGGCAGATTTTTTCCGTTATATGGGATGATCTTACGACAAAACAGACAGTTTCATTTTCCACTCGGTAAGCCAACTTTTTAATTCACAAGGATCCCGACATCAAAAGGCTGTTGCTTGCATCGTATGTAACTGAAGCAGAGCACGTTATAAATAATAGTTAATTAGCAGTAATCAAAGATGAGGAGTGAGTTCTGCGGCGCCTGTGATAATAGTTGTCTGTTGTTGAAATTATATCTTTATGTCAGTATGTAACGCAAGTCCTCTAAGCCTCTTGCTAGGGCGGTTGTTTCCAGTAGACAGTGGTATTCTCTGGAGATTTCTTTTGTCATCTTAAAAGTTCATTCTATACACGGATATTGAAAATTGAAGCAGATTCAAAGTATCATCACGTGGTTACAATGGAAACAAACCCCCAATGAGGTCATTGGTTTGGATTATTGATTCTTTGCTTTATGGATAAAAAGTACTAAATTACACACGAATCCACAATCGGACTAAACAATGGTGAATGTTTTAATTAATACAGTAGTCCAAAATCAAAGCGATTGTAACCTGTCAGTAATTTTTCGGTTTCGGTTTGTTGGAAGAAGTCAAACCGTCTAATTAGATTTGAATATTCTACGCATGGTTGTCGGAGACTTCACTGCCGTAATGTTGTGGCTGCGAAGTCGCCAACGCGGATAAACTAGAAAACTATCAGATTATCATGCATGATCAAATAATCAGTGCAATATATTATTTGATCTCCAAGTCAGGGTTGATTTCCTCGCAAAAAGTCGGTCTCATGAAATTCGAGTGATGTGAAATTATTCTTAATAACAGGTTTAATGGTAGTATGGGCATTCAATTCTATGTTTCTGTTAAATTTCGGATCATGTCACAGTCAAGTACAGGCAATTGAAACATGAACTTGAAATGGTGTTCACCTCCGCGTCTTACCAGGAAATTCCAAGGACGAATTTACTCCAGTTTCCGCCCCTCACCCCACGCTATTAACCCCACCACCCCTACCAATGGGCATTTTGTACTCTCCCCAGTTTCTCTTGCATCAAGAGACCAAGATGGCGACCCATTGAACTGAACGATCGACGTATATCTTCGATCTCTCGGAAAAATAGGGGACTGTGAACAGTCCAC
Source organism: Platygyra sinensis (assembly GCA_019787425.1). Taxonomy (NCBI): domain Eukaryota; kingdom Metazoa; phylum Cnidaria; class Anthozoa; order Scleractinia; family Merulinidae; genus Platygyra; species Platygyra sinensis. The sequence continues at coordinate 1,349 of JAHPZR010006591.1, read as the reverse complement.
ATTTACAACATGTACTGTGGGTTTTGACGATTTCTACTTAAAGAACTAGGTAGGAAAGGTTTCCATTATCGGCCTGAGATTTTGTGTGACATTTTATTTTTCTAAACATTAGTGTTTGCCACAAAGTATCCCTCTGTGCAGGAAAAAGTGACCGACAGGATAGGGGAGGGGTGCTTGTCCACTTGAAAACGTTTCTCTGAAATTGTATCCACCATAATTCGGTCTGAAAACAGGTTACCGCCGGTCATAACCTGAAAAAACGAGATTTCCTCTTCAATTTATATGTTAAATTTCCTGGTGTAAAGATAGATACCGTTCACATCCTCGGTAACCGTTGTGATAGAGAAGAGCTCCAAAAAGCTCAGTGGTGTTAATCTTATTGCCTGTACCTTTTATTCCAAGCTGTTAGAGTTGGAAAGCACACTGATTTCAAGGTAAAATTATTTTGATCTTAGCAAGGTTTACACTTACTTCAGGTTATAATTAAAGCAGATTTTTCCAGTTATATGGGATGATCGTACCACACAACAATCAGTTTTCATTTTCCTGCTGGTGAGATAACTTTCTTAATTCACACGACTTCAACAAAAGGCCACTAGCTCTTTTGCATCGTATCGAGCTAAAGCAGAGCACATTAAAAAAAGTACTAAACTAGCAGTAATCAAAGATGAGGAGTGCGTTCTGTGGGGCCTGTGATAATAGTTGTCTGTTGTTGAAATCTAATGTTTATGTCAGTTATGTGAACGCTGAACTTTTGCGAACAGATATGACATACTTTCAAAGTCTAACTATTGTTCTGTGGATTGTTTGATTTCTTTGCTTTATGGATAAAAAGTACTAAATTACACACGAATCGACAATCGGACTAATCAATGATGAATTTTAAAATTCATACAGTAGCCCAAAGTCAAAGCGATTGTAACCTGTCAGTAATTTTTTTCGGTTTCGGTTTGGTTCGAAACAGTCAAAGCGGCTAATAATATTTGACATACGCTGCGCACGGTTGGTCTTAAGACTTAACTGCCGAATTCGAATGTTGTGGCTTTGAAGTTCGCGAACGAGGACAAACATACGGGTGAGCTAGTATCATGCACGATCAAATAAACATTGAAATCTAGTAGGGAAAAATAAAGTTTATTGAATCCCCCAGTCAGGGTTGATTTCCCGCAAAAGTCCGTCTCCATAGAATTCAATGTGATGTGGAATTATTTTTAATAACAGGTTTAAGGGTAGTATGGGCGTTCAATTCCATGTTCCTGTAAAATTTCGGATCATCTTCAAGTCATCTGACAGGCAAAATTAAAACATGAACTTGAAAATTGTGTCATCTCACCTCCTGCGATGTTACC
>JAHPZR010006590.1:2500-24143 GCA_019787425.1 Platygyra sinensis | reverse complement strand
AGCTAAGAGCTAGATTGACATACACTATCACCATCAGTAGGGTTCTTCTCATATACACGTATTAACCCATTGACTCCCGGAGCTTTCTGTCAAAAACACATTTTTCAGACATTTTGGAAATTTTCTGCTTGGATGTGAGCCAAATTAGCTCCAGTCTAATCAAAAAGGCATTAATTTTGCAACATGACAAGATGCCTTTCTTTCCACTAGCATCATATTTTACAACTGTTACATTTTTTTCCAGACATGAGCAGAAATCAAAATTTTGAGAGTTTTGGATGGAAAGTGATCCATGTCTGTATGCTTTTGGTTTTTTTAATTTCTTTTCATCTTTACCTTTACTCCTTTTCTTATCTTTTGCACTAGTGATTGACCATCTCCTGGGCTTGCTTTCAGTAGAACAATTTCTGAGAAAGCATCATTGAGATGGACAATTTTTACCATGGAATAGCTACATGTAAGTGGTGTTGCGGGAAACTTTGCTAAATGTTTTTCACTCAAATTTCTGAGAATTTTCGCGCAGAACTTTTAAGTTTAAAAACTCCATTGAGCCAATCACTCTGATCTGGGTGTCATTGGAAAGATCTCTTCCTCGTGCAGAACTTGAGTATAGATATAGATGATATAGATGATACAGATGATGCCAATTCTGATCAAAGGGGATGACATCCAGTCAGAAATGGAACAAACGCCAATGCTCTTCATGGCCAGTTGCAGCCAGCACAGGAGTCAATGGGTTAATGAAAAGCCACAGTTTGATTTGCTGAGCTATCACACACTATCAGCAAATAGAGAGCAGTGGTTGCACCCTGCAAGCAGAGCCTTTTCTTACAGTCCCCTGTCCGCTCACATAAGAGAAATTAAGAGGCTCTGCTCGCAGGGTGCAGTGGTTGTGGATCATCTACAAAATTGTAACACTTTCTCATTTTTCTGAAGTGCCAGAGAAACATTTTGAAACAAATGGGTTAATAAATTCCTGGCAAGACTCAAAAGAAGAGTCTGTCTTACAGTTTGTTGATTTTTTTTTTCAACAATATTTAAAATTGTTGGAAAAAACTGATGTATGCATGCATACACAGGTACACTAAAGAACTTCAAATAACAATTCAGTCTATAGATTTTTTTCAAGAGTTCGTACGACAGAGCTAGTATTTAGAAAAAATCGGTGACTGAAAATTGTTATTTGAAGGAAATTTCAGATAGAATACTGCTAACAGGTGATAGTTGTTGAGGCTATGTGCAATAGCTAGAGGTGTGCACAAGTAACTGCAGTTGTTCTGTAGACATGTATTCACCTCCAAATTTAGAGTTGATGACCAGTTGTGTGAGTAAAGCATCAATTTCATCATATTGAATAAGAGCTTCTTCAAACAAGCCAAGCATCTCAAACACAAATGACAATTCTTCCTAAAAAGTAAAAATGAAAGGATCAAAACTTCTGGGCTAGTCAAATTATTAGACAACACCACTAAAGAGGAGTGCATAATAAATTATTAGAATTACATGATTGTATTACTGAGAGAAGACACTACACACACACAAAAAAAACTTTTCAAAACATACTCTGACAAGCCTTATACAAACAACATTTGACATGGAATGCCCATGCACTTGGTCACTTGTAAGATCATGTGCATACCATTGTTCATAGCTCAGACATTAATTTTTCCTTTTCATATTCATATACCCTGAAATAATAATTATTTCACAATTATTGTGTAATTTTATAGCTTTTCTACTCAAATTTTCTTCTGTGGGAGGCACCTTGCACATGTCCTTTGGTCTTGTTTATGCTTTCCCCAATGGGTATTATTAATTCATTTTCATTCCTTCTTTTTTTCCTTAGGGTACGAGTTACTAGCCTCAGGGCCATGTTAGAATATTGATGTATTGAATGTGGCCTCTTGAACCCCAATAAAGCCTTTTCAAAAAATTGAATTCCAACCTACGTGCAACAAGAAGTATGTGGTGAAACTCCATCGTGGTTCTGTTCGTTTCTCCCTCATTGACCTGACTTGATCTTCAAACTTCCCCAAGTGGCGATTAAAGGAGACCAGCAACAACTGACGCAGTTTGGTGACCAAGTTCTGCCATGATTCCAGAGATCTTGTTAATTGACTTTCTTTGAAGGGTTCCCATAACTGGATTATTCTACCATAGATATAACATCTTAATGGTACCATTCATCATTAATTTCTACTTAATTCATTTAATGTTCAAATTATGTATAATTCAATAGATCTAGTACAAATGTACATTACATATTGCTCATAGTTTACATAACTTGCTTTTAATTATTGGACTGCAGTTCAAATACTGACCTTCACTCAACGTATCACTAGACAAGTGTACCCTTATTTATCCCCTTCATTCCCTTTCCCTGTTGATCCTTTCTCAATAGCGTCGTGCGCAGTTACTAAAAATAGATTACATCACCAAAGACCCCCACGACAAGAATTACAGTCCGATAGAAGGTCTTGTATGAGCGCATTGTCTTCTTGACCAGAAAATCAGGCAAAAAATGAAAGATTGGTGGTCTAGGTTTTTGATTAGCTTAGATTATGTTAGAAAGCAAACACTGCTGCCTTAGGTAAAGGAAAACAAATTCAAGGTGTCCAGAAAAGACCATAAATGTCACAAATCGCACGAGGATCGTACAAAGCCACAGCGACAATCAGACATGTACAGATACCAAATTGTCATGAATTAGGAGTCGAGAACTTTTAGCTCGGCGATTTCGACTGTAGCCGATCAGAATAGTCAACAGAGTCGCATATTACAAAGAAACTTATCTGCTATTTATCCTGGTCTGGAAGAGAAGACTTAGCAGCTGACTTATTGCCAGAAATTCTCAAACTTGACAACCCAAGCGGCAATCCGCTCAAAAGAATACGATAGAACAGGAGGACATAAAATTATTTAATATCCCTGAGACAATTCTAAATTCATAGCAGAATTATATGTAGTGTCCTGGGCAATTTGGAGGACCTAGATTTTAATGGAGCCATATTTATCCCACCACATAAACAAATCTGTGACTGCGAGGAGACCTCAACAGCAAATATTTCAGATCGTAGTTATGTCGGCGCGATAGTGTAACATAACTGAGAGAGGCCATGCGGGCTAAAACTGTTTCAAAAGGCGAAGACAGAGTGAACTACTCACGGAAATCAGATGTACGTTATTTCCTTATGGTATTTGTTTGCTGGCTTGCTGGATTTTTTGTGAGTGATACACCTGAATGTCAGGTACAGTTATTAGTAATATTTTTCTACCATGTAGGTAACGAGTGTATTCGTAAACAGCCTTAATACATAAGAAGCTCTTCTTCAAATTCTGTTTTTTTTATTATTCCAAGACACATGTCGTGGGTTTTCTCCAACATTTTGACCTAGAGATGCCATTGAATTGCTAAATTGATCACCAAGTATCATGTTGAAGAACTCACGAGCGCCGTTGTTTCATACATTGCTCTCAAAGAAGTAGCGCATGGTATGATTTGTTTGTCTGAGTGACACCAGAGATTAATTTTCATGACAATTCATTAGTGCACGACGCTATTTCAAAGGAACACCTCAAGAAAAATTCAATGCCTGAACTAAGCCTTACAAATAAACTGTATGGATCACTGCATCAACAGAAGTGACCATGTGATTAAATTACCATAAAATTCAAAATATAAACCTTCCAATTTCTTTTATTAGCATCTCACATGCAAGCAACCTAAATTTTAAAAAAATACATATCAAACAAATATACAAAATAAAAATGAAAATAAAAAGTTACCTATCACTATTTTTGCCACCAAAGTCACTCTTGATTTTATCAAATACCGTGCTGCGGGGAAGCTGTATTTTTGGCTTATTTCCCTTCAGTGAGTCCTGTGATATGACTTGAATAATCATCCAGTCAACTATATTCCTGTCACGCAACTTTCTCATCCAGTCTGTGATGTTATCCTTTACTGTACTTTTAAATTCATCTGCATCCTTTTGAGAAATAAATCACTCCTTCAGTAATAGCATTGAACAGAATTACCTTATTACATGAAACTTTCATGACTATTAATTTTGCGATAATGATGAAATTATAGTGACAAGAACAGTAAGTGTTGTGAACATAACATGATGTGAAAATTAAGTGACTCACATCATGTCACTGTTGATATATTTTCCCACCGTTGTGTTAAAATTGTTAATTTTGATGTTATTGTACACGTACCTTTCAGAAAGTTAGTTTACTAAATTAAAGGGAATGCTACATGTAAAAGTAACATTGCCCAGAAAATAAATTGTGCATTTCTCAAAAGCCCGTCGTTAAAGTGATTCAAAATACAAAATTCCGCAAAATTGTGGAATTTAAGTGTTGCAAAATATGCGCACCTCAAAATCACAAAATAAATGTGTCGCAAAAATTTCATATAATAAGCAGGGCTCAAAGTTTACGACCAACTGGTCGCATCTGCGACTAGACTTTTGGCTGTGCACCTAAAACTTAATGTGTGGTCGCACCACCGCGCCTTACAAGCCAAAGTACAGTGTGACTTCTCTAGTGCTTACTTGCCTGACCATACTAACGTACTCCGATTGATGAATACACATTTAAACAGAGAATGATATAACACAACCAGACACCAAATAATAACATTGCACCATTTTTCTTTCCCTCGTGTGTGTTCTATTCATCATCTTTAAGCTAATTTCCTAGTGGATTCTGCGAATTCGAGCTTTCATTTCTTGTCACGTTTTGAGTTGTAAACAACTCCGCTGACACTAGCCTGCATAGCAGACAGTCTAAACTGCCGATATATACCTTGTATAATTATACCAGGGATTTTTGTGACATGTCCGGCTGACACATGCAAATGAAGGAATGAAGCACGTGGTTCTTGCACAATTGATGAGTCAGAAAATGCAATGGCGGTCAGAGTGCTAGGCACTGCTAGCAGAAAGCGTGGAGACTGGGGATGAGATTAAATCATGTTCTCATTCTTTGCAAACAACAGTTACAGAATGCTGCGTTTTGTAAAGAAAGCTTGGTTTCACTTGTCTGGCAGACAAAAATGTCCAGCGTTTTCCAAGAAGTTACAGGCTGGTCCACGAATTCTGTGGCTTGAAAGCTAGCCAAATGAGCAAAGTTCATAGTAATTTTACTTGTTCTCACGAATACCCACATGTTGAAAAAAATCAAGAATCTTTGTGAACAGAATAATTTTCAAAGATGATACTCAACAAAGCGACTTCAATAGTTAATAACTAAGCTTAACTCTTGTGTGAAATATCCTGATTCTTTCATTTGTTTTCGTTCTGTTCAATTCTGCTAGAATAAGCCCATATTGCACGAAGCCCGAGTTGCTGTTTTTGAAGTAGGTGCTCTGGACAAGTATTTGAAGCTGTGCACCTAAAAATTTTAAACTTTGTGCCTAAAATTTCGCCAGTGCACCTAAAAATTTACACCTGGTCACACAAGTGCTCCCAAAGCCAAAACTAAACCTTGAGCCCTGATAAGGTAAGCTGCAGGGCTCAAAGTTAACTTTTCAGTCCAGTTGCAAAGCTTGGCTAGTAGGATTTTTCCCACTAGCAAACTGGTCAGACCACTAACAAATTCTTTCAAAATGTTTGGGAGACATGAATGATTCTAATTCGCAAATATTTGCTCGTGGATATTTTTCTCACTCACAGCTTATCAATATTACTCGCATTTTGTGAGTTTGCGAGTGTTAATTTTGAGCCCTGAGCTAGAATTACACCTGATAAAAAAGACTAAATAGTTACAGCCTGTAAGTTTACATGTAAAACTTGGCATTTTAAGCTGTCTCCAGCATTTTTTACTGTATGAGTCGCTTAAGGGTTTCTCCTTTTTGAGTTGGGGAGTAAGTTAGCACAGTTCACATTTATTTAACAAGCACTTTTGAAAAAAGTCATTGTTGTGGCTAATTAGGTTTTACTACCTGACAGTCAGTCCAGTAAATATGAAAGAATGGTTGTTTGTGAAGACTTGACGCAGTTGTGTATGTCTCCCTACTGCTGACATCCACCAGCATACCCTCTGATAATCGTACAAAGTGTGCTTTTAACTTTACGGTCTTAGGGGGTCTTCCATAAGATCTAGAGTAGAAAGAGCAATTCTGTGTAACTACAAAACAGAGAAACATGATTATTATTCCTTCCTTGTCATCCTTTCTGTCCACAACAGCTCTGAAAATTTGGTGGTAGAGATAAAAATTATACAGCAAAAGAGTCTGTAATAAATTTTGAAATGCAGATAGCTTTAGATATTTGTGAGCAAAATGCAGCTCATCAATATAAAGTGGTATGCAACAAGGCCCATTAACATCTGTGGAGAAAAACAACTGTCATAATATACATGTATCTTAATTACCACTATACTTGGTATCACACATATTCATTTTATGCTATTTTTCTACCATCATCTTGACAGATAAAAATAGCAATAACAATGATAATGATGGTAACAACAATGACCATGGATGTACTAATTTCCATCAGGGTTTCATTAACATTATTTTTTGGCAGGAGGGTAACCATTTTTACACTGAACTTCCTCCTAAAAAGAAGTGTCTGCTGCATGTCAAATCTACGTGGGCAAAACCATTCTCTCAGCTGGTCAATTTGGCTGAAGTCTGGCACTTAATGACATCCCTGACTATACCTTCTCCATTCTGTGTATTCCCTGGGCAGTCTCTTCTCAAGTTCTGGGTTAAGTTTGTTATAAACTTCTTTATCGCCATAACCTGAAAGGAAAAAAGCGTTTCAAATGAATGATCTCTTTGGTAATATGGGATGGACATTCAAACAAGCTGATAATTGATATGCACTTTTCACCAACTCTCCCAACCCTTCCCCCCCCCCCTCCCCCACCAGGGACTTGGGCTGAAAAGCTGTTCACAGAGAGATATGCGGTACTACATAGGGGGGGGGGGGACAGGGGGGTCAGAACCTCCCGCCTCCTGTACCCTGCTCTCCCGCTTCCCGTACCTTTATCTCCCGCCTCCCGCCCTTTACCGTGCTGCTCCCGTCCCGTGATTTGAAATCGCCTGCTCGTCTCACTTTTTTGCGACACGTGCACTCATGCCGCTTGACATTTTATGACCTATATGACGTAAGGCCATCCTTTTTTTTTCTTCGTTTACTGTCGAATACGTTTTCTGATTTTGGGTTTGTCGGTCGGAAAAGAGAAAAAAAAAGCCGAAAAAAAAGGAGAAGTCTAGAACTAGGAGACCAGACTTTAGCATAATATCTGCGGAACCTGGAAACGACAAGACGAGGTTACAAAGTTGACATTAGGACAATGGAGGAAGAAAAGATTGACGTCGTAATTAAGGTCATTCCACTGAACTAGAGCCTGCACTGAGATTTTTGTCAAACTTTGCCTGTTGATTGTTTATATTATAGAAACTTAAATTTTTAAATAAAAAGGAGGGGTCCCCATCCCATGCCCATGCATGTTCGTTTAGGAGCAACAGCACCTCGTTTATACCCCATACAGGGTTCGTACAGGTCATGGAAAACCTAGAAAGTCATGGAATTTAAGAATTTATTTCCAGACCTGGAATGTCATGGAATTTAATTGTTGGTCCTTGAAAGTCATGGAAAATTAAAGTTCTGTTTGATAGGTTATTTACTGCGGATTACAAGGCAAGGACAATGTAAAACTTGAAAAGGTCATGGAAGAAGTCATGGGAAGTCAGAGAATTTGAAGAGCTCAAAACAGTACGAACCCTTCCTTAAATTCCTATAATAGCACCATGATTATAGTCACGATTGTTTACTAAATTCACGTTTCTGACGATTGTTTCTTTTTCTATCGGCGGGTCTAAAACACAGGTCACGGATCATTGTTTCACCAATACTGGAACAACCCTAACCCCTTCCTAATCCTAAACTTAGGCCTAAATACTACACTAAGGCAACTTTTTTGGCCTAAATACTGCATTAAGGCAATGTTTAGTAAAGGTTTAGGGTTGTTCCAGTATTGGTGAAACAATGACCTCTGTTTTGTGACCTGTGTTTTAGACTCGCCTTTTTTCTACACTGAGAATTAGTCCAAATTTATTTTAAATCAGGAGAGAAATTTATTACTCAATTCAAAACAAAAGAAAAAAAATGATAGGTCACTGTACTCATCTTCGAGAAAATGACGATTTCCCTCTATGGCGAGGTCCAACCGTAAACAAAAGGCCACCATTTTTTTACTGCTGATCTCGCCTGAAATTATCCACAGCAGTGCCAGCACAAAACATTGTCAGCATTTCCGATTAAAGGGACGACTTCTTGAAATTATGTAATTGTAGAAGTCTTCATTAAGAAATCAGTCACAACATATGTGTGGCTTTACAATCGATGGCAAACTAAGCTAAGCTGATAAACCAGTCAAATGTGTCATTGTCTTCTTCACAACTTTTTTTTTTTGAAAACGCGAAAATCTGGGTCGGTCGGACAACGGTAAACAGAGAAAAAAGGGGAAGGCCTAACCACTGTAAACGGGTTTACTATTTCACCGGAAGTAAGCCTGCTTTTCAGTCCAAGCGCAAATTTTCGTTTGCTCGTTTGCTGGGAAGTCTCAATAGTGACTGAGAAGACGTTAAATGCAAGTCAAATATAATTAAGGTTGATGTTTTTGAAAGTATTCTAACGCATTGTTAAATTAAAATAATTAGCATTTCGCATTTCTCTCCCGCTTCCCGCCCTCTTAGAACTCCCGCTTCCCGCCTTTTCGTCTCCCGCTTCCCGCCCTTTCCTCTCCCGCCTCCCGCCCCCTAATCTCCCGGGCTCCCGCCCCCTGTCCCCCCCCACTACATAGCATATCCGACCCTTGGGAAGAAGAAACTTCAAGTGTTTGTTACAACTTTAAACAGCTCCGAAAATTTTGAGACTATAATCCGTATATAGGAGATCAACCTGAGGCAAATTAGGTTGACTTGCCATATCAGGTTCCTCAGCCTGGAAAGATTGCATTTCGATCTAACTGATCGCGTTGGGGATCTACCAAACCCAAGGACAGTACATATCTACATAGGCCAAAAGGAAACTCACAGGTTACTTTTGGTTTCAAGTCCATGATGACTAGATTAAATCTCCACCCAGTCCATGTATGTGAAAGAAAAGGAGGTTAATTTCCTACTGTAAAACCAAACTCAAAATAATCCGCCATTTTGAAAGTCGAGATTCCTGCTCCTGCGCTTCCAGAGCGGCCGCTGACAAAGAATTAACTAGAACAACCAACAACCACCCTTCCACCCTAGCCTGCGAACAGGCTCCCGGTTCGGTTGGGTTTAGGGCGAGATAGCCGAGTGTAGTCTAGGGCGAGCGGGACGAGCCGGCGAATTTTTTTTTCCGAACTCGCTGGGAGCCTGTTCGCAGGCTATTCCACCCAGAGTCAACCACCTGGTCCAGTTGAAAACAATCGTAGCAGAAATGCCCTCGTGCTAATAACATGGCCATCTCATAACCGAGAAAGTTTCTTTTAATCTGCCTTGAACTGGGAAAGGATGTCTCCGCTTCGCTTCCTTAGAAAGCGCCGTATTCTGTATTTATTGGTCTTCTGTCTCTTCGCCCTAGGTTGTTTTACAGCCTTGAAGGTCCTCTCGTCCTCTGAGGAAGAAAGAAAGCCCAAAATCGAGTTATCTAATCAACCTGAACGCGAACAAACCATAACAGGAGGTGTTGGTGCGTTACTTTTAAAAGCCGATCACGATACTCAAAACGTTGAAGACAAGGAAATCAAACAAGACAATCCGATTCATAACGAGTTAGATACAAAGCAACTCGTGGCGAATTCTTTGGTCGAAGAGCCGGATTCTTCATTACCAGAGCCAAACTACAACATCCACATTTTTTACTATGCGTGGTATGGAAACCCCGAGCACGATGGAAGATACGTACACTGGAATCACCAGTACTTACCTCACTGGAACCCCGACATCGCTAAACAATATCAGAAAGGCTATCACTCTCCTCCAGATGACATTGGGTCCAACTTTTACCCCGCACTAGGTCCTTATAGCTCCAAAGATCCCAAGGTTATCGATGAACACATGAGACAAATGAGAACTGCAGGGGTGGGTGTGATTGTTCTATCATGGTACCCCCCGGGAAAGGCAGACAATGAGGGGATTCCCAGTGATAGTCTCGTTCCCAGTCTCTTGAACGCTGCAGCCAAGTACAGACTGAAAGTCACTTTGCACATTGAGCCTTACAAGGGGAGAGATGATAAAACCATTCACAATGATGTTAAATACATTATAGACACCTATGCCAAACATGAGGCTTTCTATAAATACCACACAGTTGATGGAAGAACCTTACCCATGTTGTATATTTATGATTCTTACCATACCCCAGCGGAAGCTTGGGCACAATTGATGACAACTGGTGGGTCACACTCAGTGCGTAACACACCATATGACTGCATATTTATTGCACTGATGGTGGAAATGAACCACCGAAAGTACATTGACACTGGAGGGTTTGACGGTTTCTACACTTACTTTGCCACTGATAAATTTACATATGGCTCAACATGGAGATTTTGGCCTCAGCTGAAATCCATAGCCGAGCAAACAAACACCTTATTTATACCTAGCGTGGGACCAGGGTACATTGACACTGCTGTCCGGCCATGGAATAGTGCTAATTTGCGGTTACGTAACAGTGGCAATTACTACAGGAATAGCTGGAAAGCAGCATTGCAAACAAGTCCTCATATTATATCAATTACATCATTTAATGAGTGGCATGAAGGAACACAAATTGAAAAAGCCATTCCAAAATCATCCAGTGGACTGTTCTACAAAGATTATAGTCCCAATTCATCTGAATTTTATCTCACGTTGACCAGAGAGTTTGTAGAAAAATTTGCTGGACTACATGAATAAAGTTTTCAGTAATTTTGTTCAGACTTCTTGCCAATAGTGATTATTATATGGGTTATTGACCCAGTGTGATGTTTTGCTTGTTTTTTGCTTGTTTATTGACCAGGCCCCAGTTCAAAGGCTGGATAACACTATCCACTGGATAAATCACTATCCAGCGGATAGCGTGATTTGTTTTCTTAACACTTATCCACTGGATAGCGATTTGTGCGGTGGATAGCGTTATCCAGCCTTTGAACAACCGGGGCCAGGACACTGTTTAGGGTACCCTGGCCCCAGAGGTTATTCTTGTTTTTTCACATGTTCACTGCTTCACGGCTCTCTTGCAGCTCACTCATGTATACGGTGAAAAGTCAAGAAAAACCTCTGTGACCAAGGTATGTTTAGGGTTTATATTAACACAAATAAACCAGTTACAGTGAAACCTGTATTTACAACTGTAGTGGACAGCCTTGGGACCCTCACTAGTGTCTGCTTATTACAGGGTGTCCACTCAAAACAGGTTCTAATGTGTTGTGCAATAATAGTTAATTATTAACTCTTCTGTAACAGTGTCACACACTGTAAGATGAAACATTGCTCATGGAAGAATGTCTAGTCAGTCAATGCATCAATCAGGAATAATCACTTAGCGCTGAACATCGTTAAGGAAGCCTCAGCTAGACCAATGGAAGTGTCCACTTATTGCAAGTTTTGTACAACAAAATGGCTTGAATATTTGTCTCTGCATCCACTTAACAGAGGTGTTTGCTGAATGCAAGTTTATTTTACAGTAAATGTGGGAAGAAAATGTTGGGACTTCAGCTGGTGTCCACTTAATAGTGTGGGGTCAGCCAGCTTGATAGAACAAGAGTGGACATTTAATGATTCTTAGTAAGATATACAGGACATCATTTTCTTGCAGGATAGTGCAAGGAAGACAGCCGGTCTTGATCTCAAGGAGGGCCAATCACGGCACAGGATTTGGTTCATCTTGCTACATTCACAGTAACAGTCAATTAAAATGTATTGATTTCCAACATATTCATATGCTGTTATTGGTTTTGGTGTTTCCACATTTGATTGAAAACTGCCTGCAACAGTCCCAAGTAATCAATTCTTCACTGCTAAATTTCTCAGTCTGAAAGATAGTTCGGCAGACGCGATTCTTCCTAAAATTCTTATGGGGCAATCAATCAACAAAGAGTAGAGAAGGACACTTCAATTTAGCATGCATATCTAATGTAACAACAAAACAACGAAATTAGGTACCCAAAGAGTGCATGTGTGGGGTACTTGGATCTAGAATGCAATGCAATCTTTGCAACTTATTTGTGTTAATGGACATGAGCTGATGACAGAAGTGTGGGATACCACAGGTATCCCACACAAAAACCATGCATTCCTTACTGTAGACTATGAGTAGCCCCTCTTTGGCTTAGTCGTCCGTGATGCAAAACAAAAAAACGCGACAAAAAAAATGGCCATGCCAACTCCTGGGGGCGAGAGGCAAGTGAAAGGAGGGATTACCATCTAAGCCAAAAAAATCACTCAGCCATGAAAGGTCAAACTCTCTGGCTTAGATGATTAGGTCCCTAGTTTCACCTGATTCTTGCCCACAGGTATTCATGCTGCCATTTTCCTGCAGTTTTCTTTTGCATCATGCATGATGGACTAAGTGACAGAAGGACTTCTCATAGTCTATTACTACTGGGGAAATATCACAACTTTCAAGTTGACCTGATTGTGCAAACATTTTTTTATTATCTCTATTTTTAAAGCGGGTAAACTGTAATGCACACTGGATGAGACTAAAAGACTAAAAAAGAACATTATAGCCTTTAAATGATAGATGGTGCAAATTGAGTATTTCTAATGTCAGTTACTTCCAAATATGAGCATGTCACAAAAAGACATACTCTAAATGGGAATCAAAAGTTCCATAATTTGTCATTCAATCAATTGAAGTTTGGCACGCATTAAAGCCAAGTTTCATTCCCAATGTACAAGACAGTTGGTCAAATTACATGTAGGTATTCACTAGATATAAGAAAGCCTTGTTTAATTAAGGTCTCTCTACGGTTACATGTATTGTTTTACTGACACTTTGGCAAGATACATATATCAAAAAAATACAGACTGGTTCAAGCTTGGACTGTGGATTTTGGCTGTGGTAAACCAACTCATTAATAACCCATTACTAACCAAGAGTGAGGTCTTAGGGAAAATCTCAAACAAAGACCTTGCCGTATTGACCATAGCAAGGTCAGTACAGCAAGGCCAAGGTTTGAGATTTTCCATTACAGACTGAATGTTCAAAGTTAGTAAGTTGTTTGTTACAATGGCTTTTTTGCTTTGTTTTTACAGGACCATAATTGGCCTGTGGACATTGCAGGACAATAATGCGCTAGAATTATTGCATCGGCTACAAACACAAGTCAAAAAAAATTCATCAAGCTTTGACAAGGAAGTCATGATCATAACAGTGCTTGGATGCCTCTTTGATTTTCTTCAAGTTCTTTCCTTAGATGTAGTTTTGACTTTGTACACGTACATGCAGATATATCAAACACATCAACAGTATTTTACTTCATCTCCAAAAACTTCAAAGTCTCATCTCTTCACAGTGTTTTGAAATGAGGGTTGTCCAATACGCCAAATCCGTAACAGGCCGCCAAACTGGTGATGGTTTGTGACAGATCTCAATGACCCATCACTCTTTGTCAGTTCACAACATGATGGCAATCAAGCGTTGTCCTCCACACCTATACGAATGTTTGTGGGGACACTGTTTTGGAACGAGGAATATTTGTTACACTTCTTTTGCCTGTTTACTTGTGTTGTTTGCAGATCGTCATGATCTCTCACCAACCGTCACCCTTTTGGCAAGTAGTTACAGATCAGGTGTGTTGGACATGTATGTTTGAGATGCACCCAAACACTGTCTTTCTTGGTTGATATTATTAAGTGACTGATTTCAAATTCAGAACAAAAAAACAAACACAAAGCAGAACATGCAATTAGACTTGGAAAATACACATCATAAGGCCCTAAGAGCCTACAAAAAAATTACATAATATAGAGTCTTCATTTATATATCTGGACCTAAATTAACTCTACAATGCAGCATTCTCATGCTTACAATATTTCTAAGGAAAACATTTTTCATTTGCAAAGATTAAGCAATCAGTCATAAGCAATTGCTGATATCTTTCATTAAATGCTGCCACCAGTGCTTGAAAGTATGCATTACAGCTGTAGGTACATGTAACACAGAAATTGTTGTACTTACTTAACATAATGTCCTTCTGTTAAAGACATCAAAAGTTCAAAGGTCTATCTTTTTTCTCGGAAACGTGTTTTATGCAACAGAGTTGCTTATCACATAAGCAAATCTATAATGCAAGATAGAATGTGATTTTTAAAAACAGTGGTTCTTTGATATCAGGCAAAATAGTTTTCTCTAGTCTGGGCCTCTCAATATTTTCCTCTTTATATCTGCAAAACAGAAATTAATCGCAGTTAGTTGAGCTTTCAATAATCATCTCAATGTTATACACCATTATGACTGATGCAACAGGTTCCACAACTTGGTACTTTTTAAGAATTTACAATAGCTTTGATGCAAACTGTGGTCATCCATGCCAAGAGATCTTCTGAGATCACTTGTTTGGAATCTGCAGCTGAAACCAATGTGTGTGAAACAGCCTGAAAAAAAGCCTTTTCAACAGAGGTCTGTGATCAATACTGGTCTACTATTGATATTGTTTGATCCAGTACTTGAAAAGCTCTGCATTCTATCCGCTGAGAAATCAACATTTCTCAACAAGAGATCTGAGTTGGTAACTAAATGCAGGCACGAAAACAAGTTCTTTGCAGCCAATCAGAAGGGGGACTGATTCACACCATCCTTGAGTCAGTTTAAATTTAATTCCAACCACCGTTTACGGCACAGTCTGATGATCGCTTTGTGCACGAAACTAGAGTAACTGTGTTACAATTTCTATCTTGAATTAGTAATTTTTTTTTACGTAAATGTAGCAGGACATGTGAACTGTCATATAAATAACGTGGTTCATACATGTAGCAGTTTTCTTCTTAACCTGAAATCATGTAGCAATCCTGTAGAAATATGTTTTATTATTTATTATTATTAGCCAAGTCTAATGACTGACTGTTAGTTCAAGCAGTGTTAATCCCGATGAATTCTCAGAGAAAAAACAACAACAAAATTCAAATTCCTGAACAAGACTTACTGCATCAATATCAAGCTTCATCATCCTCAGCATCTTCGTTTTCATCAATACAACCTCTTCCTCATCTCCTTCACGGTCTGTTCACATTATCGTTGACTTTCACTTTGAAAGGAAACCAAATAGGCTACAACTTAATTTGTTTTCTCTGCTTGATATTCTAGGGCAACTTCATCTTAGTTAGATGTAAAACCAACGATTTATTCTCTTCAAAGTAAATGATAATCCAGAGCCACAAAGATCAACATTTCTTAGGGTGCCAAGCAGATTATAACCATGGCCTTTAAGAGCAATACTGCTCATTTTATGACTTCTTGGTGATATTTGGTAATTTTTTTAAAATCTTGGCACCAAAGAAATTTTCCTTTTGAAAGGATCTGCTCTATGAGAACATAAAGTTAACTTGACAGTCCCACCCATTATCTGATATTTTGCCACCATGTCCTTTTGAACTTTTTTGTGGCACCAAAGCAGCAGATCTACACTTCTTAGTTCATACTGCAGTCAAATATTATGAATCCACCTTTTGGAGTTTTCATTCATCCACTATGGATTTTAAAGCCTTCTGCTATGCAGGCTCAAGCTGTGACTGTTTTTGTTACCATGGTGGGCTAAATCAACACCAAGGTTGACGGCAAACGCATTTTACTCTATGAAATCGCACCTGCGGGAAATCATGGGCATGTTGTACTCGTCAAAAATAATAGCAAAAGGTTCGCAGCCGCGTCGAGTGTGTTAATGGTGAAGAAGAGCTCCCCAAATAAACCCAGTGGTCGGCCAAACCGTGTCGATTGCCGACAGTGGTGGACAAAGGGCTTGCCCTCTGGAATTCTACTCCATTTCAGAAACTCTTCATGGTGTACATAATAGCCTACCAACAATAACTCAAAACATGCTGACTTGCTGGCACCCAGAGTATCTGTTTTGCATGAGCGGAGAACCACACCATGGATTATCTGCTGTTCCTGTGAGAAACACAGAGAGAATTGGCCAAGCGGGCTAAGGCTGAGAAGCTGGTTCTCAATACCTCCAAAGACAATTAGAAGTGTGCGAGCGCGTCAGATGATACAGCTTCAAACATTACTTATCCAAAAGAGTTTGGACCCCAATAATTGGTGAAAACTTGGTTAGATCAAAAATGCCCTGGTTTATCCCTTGGGTTTGCCTTCCAGTCATTTACATCTGGGCTACTTGGTGAACTTCCTGCTATTTCAAACTATTTATTATTTCCCCACAAGTTTCGAAATAGTGGGGTTCATTTGTATGCTCAGTGTTCTTTTGTAACTTTGTATTGATCAGAGCCCTGAAGAATGCAAAAGTTCTGCTTGATTACAACAGGGTGTGATTGATTTTGTGTTTCAACACTGACAAGTGAAATGAGACTCAACCAGTCTCAAACCTTAGTTAAACAAAACAAAGAAATTGCCTAATTACTTTCGTCACTCATTTAAAAACCACTCTTATTATATTTGCAATTAATCTCAAGACCTACAGTAGTTTCAAGCTGCACTTTGCACCAGTATACTACCTAGAGTTAGGAATTCCGTGTTAGGAATGTAGAAAGATGGTCAAACTGAGCTATTACCGTTTTCTGGTAGTTCGCCGTATCTTTGAAGCTTCTTGCTTCATCAGGATTGTAGCGCCAAAATAACATCTGCTTTGTTGCTCCTAACAGATTTATAAATATAACCAAATGTAAATAACTCGATAGAAATAGCAACCACTGAAGTAACTATTTCTGTGTACACATTACACAAACCAAGAACAACATAAATGTATATCATTTTTTTACTGAGAGAAATTCTAAGATTTTAACTTATACTGTTGACCAAGTGATTTAATATCATTATTGGAGCAGAAGTGCATACACAATAGCCGTGTAGCAAGAGTGAATCGAGCAGTGAAGCTGCGAGATGAGAAAGTGAGCCTGTTCTGATCTCTGTAAATTTTTTCACTTCCATCCCAAGAAATGTAGAAAAATTAAGCAGATTAATTTTCACTGGAAGTACAGCTGTATGAACTTTGGCACCTCAGATTTCTCACGAAAATTATAAAAATTATGTTTTACAACATGGAGCGCGATATCTTTTATTCAAAGACTATTAATACAAAATGCCAAGACTTCACTAAGTTGTTTGAAGTCAATAGACCCTTCTCCAAATGGCAGGCAAAATTTCAAATAAGTAAAAATTAGCTAAGAAGTTTGTATGACTGGAGGTATAAATGCATATCCCCAGTTATACATGTACAATGTCTGTAAATTTTTTAATTTTTAACTTACATTTTTCAGCTGATATTACACTTGAATGTCTGAAACTTTGGCAGGTGTTCTTCTTTGAAGGTGTTCTTTCTAATGGTGCAATACGTTTTTAATTATTGACTTATTTGAAGTTTTGGCCGCCATTTTTGGAGAAGGGTCCTGTTGCCCCTAGCCGAGTTGGCCCCCAACAAGAAGTCGAATTTATCCGCATAAAAAACAAAACACAAAAAACGGAAATTAAAAAACACAGAAATATACACTGTGTTTTTGACTTCTGGTGAGGCCTACTAGTAAGGGCAGTTAGGGCTAAATGACTGGTTACCCTTCAAATGGTAACAAAACACACGTATGCAGCACAAAGAACAACTTCTAAATACTGGTACGGTTTCTTTCATGAGCAGTACCATAAAGAAGAAAATTTAAAAGATGATTTCCAGTCCGTTACTGGGAGCAGATCTCAGTACCGACTCGTGTTATATAAACATTATAACGGCGCACTGACCAATGGACATGTGAATCGATGTTATTCGTTAAAACCACATACCTTATCTTTGAGGCCTTTCAAATTATTTTCCAACAGTTTCATTGAGTTTTTTACAGCGGCCACAGTTTGTTTCAATCAAGTGGAATTAAGAAAGGAACAAAAGCCATTAAGCTTTTGAACCGCTTCGGCATCCATAACTGGGCGGTTGTTTTTTTAAACTTTCGAATTTTACTTACATGTAAGTAGTTTGCGAAATGTTTCACATTTCGTGACGTCCTTACATGAAACACAACAAAAACGTACACAACTCTCGATAGTGCGTCGGTACGGACCTGGAAATGCAGCTTTAAGCCGATGCTTATCTTGCATAAATAGTTTTTGACAAATTACGGGTACTGTACTGGTAGTCACGAAGATCCCAGCAGAAATAATATCATCCCCAGGTTAATCCAGACCTGTTCAATAATAAAGCAGTGAATCATATCAACACCAACATTGTGTATCGAGCAAAAACACATAAGAAAACCATAATTTTTAAGTTAATATCTCCTAAGAAGACAGCCGACATTTCCCTTTATAATCAATCGCTACATTAACGGACTGGAACAGTATCCAAATATTGATGCATGCACCTTGGATTAGTAGTCTGTAAGTCCTATCATACTCGCTCATTTGTGTGCAAGGTCGGGGAACGCCGTGAAATGACCAGTATAGCACAATTTATTAGGTTAGGTTCTTAATTCTTTAAAATGTTTCTAGAAATGTAGTTTAAAAAGCAGACGGTAAATTACATTTCAGTGTGTTTGGAGAAGTTAAATGCCATTAAGAAGTGCTTCTAGGGGTAAGTCGGGATATTGTGTCCCATAGAATCAGTGGAAGCATAATTGGTTGTGCTCAGACACAATAGTTTGCAGATTGTTGTGAATGGCATTTCTAATGATCATGTGAACTGAACAAACTGGTGTGTGTTGGATTCACTCATGGCAGGTCATTACACACATATACCATGCCATGAAACTATCACTTTAATACAAGGACTGACTGTTTCAGAAATTGTACTTTCCCTTCTGATTACAAGGGATCCCAATAAAAACCGTGTACGACAATTACCCAGAGGACCCGTTTTGCAAATCATTTTTTTTTCCAAGTTAATAACCTTTGTCGAACTAAGCCATTGATTATGCCAGCGTTAAATACAGCCCATCAAATCGATTTGAAACATATTATATTGACTTGATTTCAGCACTAGCAGTTCACTTTGGTGGATTTTCTATTTCTTAAATATCAAGCACAGAAACCTAAAGCTCTAAGAATTTTTAACAGTAATTTAGATGTATCCAAGTCATGTATGGATATGTACATAAATACATGTACATATCTGCTAAATGATTATTATATTGCATACTTTTATTGGTGGTATTAATACTATAAACTGCAATCAGGATCAACAATTCTTCATATGAGAAAATGTCATGAATGTAAGTCTGGTAATTTAGTTTTTACAAGACATTAAATTAGTGAGCCCAACATAAGGATGTTGGCCCGATATAAGTTTTAAAAACAAAATGAAAATTTTAATTTGTGAACTGATGTGACAACAAATAAATAACAACGCCTCCAGTACGGGGTGAAATTTAAAGAGAAGTTATAGGGAACATTTCGGCATAATGAGTTACCTTTTTCCGAAGTTTTCCGCGAATGTGACAAAGTCGCTTGGCGCCATCGAAACACATGGCTTCCACTCTTCCGTTCCCTAACATCTTGGTGACTTGAGCATATTCTTTTAAGACAGATCGAACAAACAGAACAGTTAGAATTTTTAAGATTGCCAAATCATGAAAGGAATAAAATAGAATGGTAAAAACCTTGTCCGTCTTCTTTGAACACGAGTTCCCGTTTCTCTGACTCATTCTCGTTCTTTCCCCTTCGTCGATTTTTTCCTCCCTTTCCTAACGAAAAATGAAACGAAGAGCGGTTTATACCAAATAATCAACAACAAAATAATTCATTTCGCTTCAAACCTTTGTTCTTCGGCATTGTGAACTTGATTTAAAGTTTTTTTCCCTTTACTTCTCCCACGTTCTCGTCGCAGCAAAAAAATGGCGTCAATTGACCTGAATCTGCTATCCTCAGATACAGCGGTGACCTATGATGAAAAAATGTATCCTCGTTGTGCAATCGTTTTCGTAAGTTTTCCGTCAAGGATATCGGAAGGGTTCGTATCATAGTCGGTAAATGTTCGGGAATCCTCGATAGCATACCCAACCTCGTTCTCAGGGCCTCTTTCCATGTCGGGGGGGACAGGGGGGCGGGAGGCGGGAGAGGATAGGGCGGGAAGCCGGAGTTCTAAAAGAGTGCGAAGCGGGAGAGAAATGCGTTCGTTATAATACTTTCAAAAACATCAACCCAAATTATATTTGACTTGCATTTAACGTCGTCTCAGTCACTATTGAGACTTCCGAGCAAGCGAGCAAACGAACATTTGCGCTTGGGCTGAAAACAGGCTTACTTCCGGTGAAATAGTAAACCTTTTTACAGTGGTTACGTCATATAGGTCATAAAATGTCAAGTGGCACCCGCGATCTCAAATCACGGGACGGGAGCAGCACGGAAAAGGGCGGGAGGCGGGAGATAAAGGTACGGAAAGCGCGAGAGCAGGGTAAGGGAGGCGGGAGGTTCTGGCCCCCATGTCCCAACCCCCACTTCCATGGCTTGGGGAAGAGGCCCTGGGAACGAGGTTGCTATATGCCACAAGCCATGAAACTATACTATCACGGCCAATGATCCCCGCGATTAATCCCAGTAAGAAAATCAAAGTGGCTATGAGCCACTCAACTTAGAATGGATCGTTTCTAAACAGTGACAATTTTGATGCCACCAACTTGAGGTTTTAACCCGAAGGTTAAGTTTAAGGTCTCATGGTAGGTGGATTTTTGAGAAAACTGCGAAAATGTTTTTTCGCTGTTCAAATTGAGAGACTAAGAAAAATAATTTGCAGAAAGAATGGAGAAAAAAGCTTTTTCTACTTTTTTGCGATAAAGAGAAAAACTGTTTTAATCACATTAATCTCTTACGAGCGTTGACAGCTCCAATTAAATTCACCGGCAGTTTGTCACATGTAATGCAATTGCGATTGTGATATCTTATTTGCGCAACATGCGAACCGTTCTCGATCCTGGTTGGGGTTTCATCGGGGCAAGTGACATTGTAAGCTTCGGTTGCTTGTTAATTTCTTTATGTCAGGACTAAGAGACCCGGCAAGAAACTTCTTGCTCACTTTCGTCTCCGAAGAAGCCGTAGATGCGAAAATCCTTGTGGAACGGCAAGTTCAGCGTCGGACAAGATCTTGGCTCCCTATCTAAGTCGATGGTGGGCCGCATTTGTTTTTAAGTTTTATTCCTCACAATTGCACTGCTCATCCTTTCTGCGCATAATTTATGGCGTCATTTAGCGCGCTCTCGTGCACGTGCACACTGAAAACATGGCGGATTTGCCTTGATATTGAGCTCTTTCAGTTGAAAAATGGCTATAGCTCACCAACGAGCATGGGCACCCCAATTTTTTTTCCAGTCATTGTAATCAACTTATCATAAACTTTGCTTGAGGAAAGACTGACCTGATTTCTATTGCTGAAAATTGAATAAATAGCGAAAATAGCAGTAACTGTGGTCTTTTCTATTTTGCCCTATGGTAACCATGTCAAGAAATTGGTTGAAAGTTTAATCAAGGATTCAGCTTTCTGTCTAAATCAAACTTTAAAAAGTTTATTTGTG
>JAHPZR010006588.1:32500-37037 GCA_019787425.1 Platygyra sinensis | reverse complement strand
TTAAGCTTACATGAGAAATTTAACCGGCTACTGATCCATCAGAACAATTGTTAGTACATGTTGCGTGATGTTGATCTGATATCGATATAAACTTATTTAGACTTTAACAAATGACGCCGAAAAAATAACTGATATCGGAAAAGAAATCTAGCTGAAACTGACACAAGCACGAGTACAAAAACGGATTGAATTTATTTTTTAAGTACCTGCGCCAGTTCAACTGATCTTAATTCCTTCTCTTCCCCTCCCTTTCTTCATCTCTTCTTTCATGTGCCGCCTCTGCCTCCATAAATCTCCTATCAGCTGCTTGCTGATAGGAAACAAATGCCTCTAAAGCTTTGTCGACTTTGGCAAATGCGTCAGTTGTTGACAACTTTCGTTGTTTTGTGCCACTTTTACATGCATGTACTGGCTTCTCATCCTCCCTCGTTTCTGAAAAGGAACACAAGAAATCTGACGCTTGAATGTAGAAATCCAGGTCAGAAATTAATAATGTTCGCAGCTGCTTTATGTTTTACTTATCTCTTGCAACACATGATTCCATCTATCTTGGAAGTATATTTGCTTAAATGAACCCATCAACTTTTTGTCGACAGCGCAAGGCGCCCATGTTTCGTTATGCATTGTCTGGCCCTCCAATAGGCGATAGTTCTTTTTGACAGCTCACCTGTACATGTCACACAAGCATCCTTTTTTGGTTCCGGGCATTTGCTGGCTTTGTTGTTGCTGCTGTTGTTGTTGCTGCTGCTGCTGCTGCTGGAAGACGTGGAAGTTAAGTTTGGCACGACGTTTTCGGCATTTCCTTTGCTTTCTTCTGCACAGTCCTCTGTATCATCGCCAATGACAATTTGAGACGAATTAACGACACTCTTTGGCTTCGTGCAAGGCTTTCCTGATAAGTATTCATCGACTTCATCGAAAAACGCTGGCTTCTTCGGAGGTGCGTTTCCCGTCTTCTAGCTTTCATCTTTGTAGGCGCGATACGCGCTTATCAAAGTATGAATTCTTGTTTTACAGGCGTCTTCGTCCCTGTCCTCGCAACTCGTTGCCCGTAGAAATGCGCTGATTTCTTGCCATATAGGCTTCCTTCTTGTACAGGACAATAGTTTTGCTTGTGTATTTTCGTCTCCCCACTGCTGAAGTAACAACAGGGTTTCTCTATTCTCCCAAATTCTTCCGCGAGATTTTTTTACGGCAACCATTTTGAATGTGCTTAACTAAACACAAAAGTTAAACTACCTCGTCAAGGTAGTTTTATAAAACATGGTTCTAGACATGTTTTGTTAAACGCGCCCGCAATGTGAACTGGCAGTTTAGTAAAGCAAGTTTATTAAAACACGATTAAAACATGTTTAAGCTTTGGTGTGAACGGGCTTTTAGTTGTGTTTTTGTTACCTTAGTTGTGTCTTAGTTACCTAAGTTGTGTCTTTGTTACCTTAGTTGTGTCTTTGTTACCTTAGTTGTGTCTTTGTTATCTTAGTTGTGTTTTTGTTACCTTAGTTGTGTTTTTGTTACCTAAGTTGTGTTTTTGTTACCTTAGTTGTGTTTTTGTTACCTTAAATGTGTTTTTCTTATCTTAGTTGTGTTTTTGTTACCCTAGTTGTGTTTTTGTTACCTTAGTTGTGTTTTTGTTACCTTACATGTGTTTTTATTATCTTAGTTGTGTTTTGTTACATTAGTTGTGTTTTTGTTACCTTAGTTGGGTTTTTGTTACCTTAGTTGTGTTTTTGTTAACTCAGTTCTGTTTTTGTTACCTTAGTTGTGTTTTGGTTACCTTAGTTGTATTTTGGTTACCTTAGTTGTGTTTTTGTCAACTTAGTTGTGTTTTTGTTACCTTAGTTGTGTTTTTGTTACATTAGTTGTGTTTTTGTTACCTTAAATGTGTTTTTGTTATCTTAAATGTGTTTTTGTTACCTTAGTTGTGTTTGTGTTACCTCACTTGTGTTTTAATTTCTTTAGTTGCATTTTTGTTACCTTAATTTGGTTTTTTAATACCTTAATTTGGTTTTTTTGTTACCTTAGTTGTGTTTTTGTTACCTTAAATGTGTTTTTGTTACCTTAGTTTTGTTTTTGTAACGTTAGTTGTGTTTTGGTTACCTTAGTTGTGTTTTGTTACCCTAGTTGTGTTTTTGTTACCTTAGTTGTGATTTTGTTACCTTAGTTGTGTTTTTGTTACCTTAGATGTGTTTTTGCTATCTTAGTTGTGTTTTTGTAACATTAGTTGTGTTTTTGTTACCTTAGTTGGGTTTTTGTTACCTTAGTTGTGTTTTTGTTACTTTAAATGTGTTTTTGTTATCTTAGTTGTGTTTTTGTTACCTTAATTGTGTTTTTGTCATCTTAGTTGAGTTTTTGATACCTTAGTTGTGTTTTTTGTTACCTTAAATGTGTTTTTGTTATCTTAGTTGTGTTTCTGTTACCTTAGTTGTGTTTTTGTCACCTTAGTTGTGTTTTTGTTACCTTAGTTGTGTCTTTGTTACCTTAGTTGTGTTTTGGTTACGTTACTTGTGTTTTGGTTACCTTAGTTGTGTTTTTGTTACCTTAGTTGTGTTCTGGTTACCTTAGTTTTGGTTTAGTTACATTAGTTGTGTTTTTGTTGCCTTAAATGTGTTTTTGTTATCTTAGTTGTGTTTTTGTTACGTTAGTTGTGTTTTGGTTACCTCAGTTTTTTTTTACCTTAGTATTTTTTGTTACCTTTTTGTGTTTTTCTTACCTTAGTTGTGTTTTTGTTACCTTAGATGTGTTTTTGTTATCTTAGTTGTGTTTTTGTTACATTAGTTGTGTTTATCTTACCTTAAATGCGTTTTTGTTATCTTAGTTGTGTTTTTGTTACCTTAGTTCTGTTTTGGTTACCTTAGTTGTGTTTTTGCTACCTTAGTTGTGGTTTTTGTTACCTTAGTTGTGTTCTTGTTACCTTAGTTGTGCTTTTCTTACATTAGTTGTGTTTTTGTTACCTTAGTTGTGTTTTTGTTACCTTAGTGGTGTTTTTGTTACATTAGTTGTGTTTTTGTTACCTTATAAGATAATTTGGTTTTATCAACTGAGTTGATAATGTGAATTAGCCACCGTAAAGAGATTCGAAAGCTGACGCTTCGAGCGCTAGCTCTTCGTCGGAGGGAATCGAGGAATTGTGGGCTGTGTGTGTCTTATATAGAGAAATATGGAGCTACACTATTGGTTGGTGCCTGGCAACGTGAAAAAACAATAGCGTAGCTGCATATTTCTCTATATAAACCACACACAATCCACAATTCCTCGAATCGCTCCGACGAAGGGCTAGCATGCACTCGAAGCGTCAGCTTTCGAATCTCTTTAGGGTGGCTAATTCAGTTGACAATTCAGTTGATAAAACCAAATTATCCTGTAATGCTCCCACCGACGCAGCACCATAGTTTCTTTAGAAACTTACCCCCTCTACTTTTTTGTTACCTTAGTTGTGTGTTTGTTACCTTAGTGGTGTTTTTGTTACCTTAGTTGTGTTTTTGTTACCTTACTTGTGTTTTTGGTTACCTTAGTTGTGTTTTTGTTACCTTAATTGTGTTTTTGTTACCTTAGTGGTGTTTTTGTTACATTAGTTGTGTTTTTGTTACCTTAGTTGTGTTTGTTTTAACTTAGTTGTGTGTTTGTTACCTTAGCTGTGTTTTTGTTACATTAGTTGTGTTTTTGTTACCTTGCAGGTGTTTTTGTTATTTTAGTTGTGTTTTTGTTACCTTAGTTATGTTTTTCCTAACTTAGTTGTGTTTTTGTTACCTTAGTTGTGTTTTTGTTACCTTAAATGCGTTTTTGTTATCTTAGTTATGTTTTTGTTAACTTAGATGTGTTTTTTGTTACTTTTGATGTGTTTTTGTTACCTTAGTTGTGTTTTTATTACCTCTCTTGAGTTTTGGTTATCTTAGCTACACAATAATATAAGGGGGGTTTTGTTACCGTTTTTACGGGGGGCTCTATTTTGCCCGACGGCTTGCAATGCTTCGCCGTCGGGCAAAATAGAGCCCCCGGTAAAATCGGTAACAAAACGCCCTCTTATATATGTGTGTAAGCGAAACACGGCTTACCTATATTTGTAATAGAATTATTTTTCTATTGAAGAAATGCGGCGCTAATGTATTATGGGAAGAGGAAGAAAAGGGCTGCTGGATCAAAGCGGAAGGAAAAAAGCAACAGGGGGTTTAAGAGGAAGAAGAGGTGAATCGGAGGGGCATTTTTTATTTGCGCCAAAAAGAGAAGAGAAAAAAATATTAATAAAGGAAGACGCTCTTGAATTTATGAAAAACATGAATTAACAACAGCTTGTCGACTGGCACGTCAAAACATCAGGCACCAATGCTTCTGGAAACTGATTTAATATTTTACATGCAAATAGAAGCTTGTTTACAAAGGCGTTAAGAGCAAAATATTTTATGCGTAACGCCGCCTTATTTTTTGTCACTCAAAAAGAGGCAGGCTTTTTGCTTTGATAAAAGTTTATTATGTATCAAAGTTTGGCTTACGCTGTAAGCCAGTGAATTAAATATGCATTAAAAGCCGGCTTACGCCGTAA